>VDFB02373676.1:0-91124 GCA_007258455.2 Sequoia sempervirens
GATCATGTTTATAAAACAGGATCCCACTTACTATCAAACAGGATCCCGATTATAAAATGGGATCCCGTTTATTAATAAGTGGGATCCCGTTCACCGACATTGAATGTCGGAGCCCTTGTAAAGGTAATGGGATCCCGTTTATGAAATGAAATCTCATTCCATTCACAACAGTCTGAATACTGTCAGATGGGAACAGGATCCCGATTATAATACGATATCCTGTTTATTAATAAACATCATCCCATTTATTAATAAACAGGATCCAATTTATTAATAAACGAGATCTCATTTTATAATTGGGATTCGGGTTATTTAAATTTGAATTTTGTTTTGCATCGTGGTTGGGTTTTTTCCAAGGTTTTTGGTTCGGGAAAAGCATTGGAAGTCCGAACCTAGGTCTTCAACCTGGTTTGACCTGCAAATTGAAGGCGCTAACAATGCCGAAGAAAAATACCAACTTTGGACATATGGCTGACGACCTTTTTGCATAATTTTTTGACGAAATTAAAACCCATTTTAGATGAAACAATGCAGATTCTAAATATGTAATTTTTTTTGCAATTGAATTATTTTTTCTATTTTTCAATTAATTTCTAATGAAACTAGTCCATAAACTTGAATTATCAGGTTTTTTAGTATTTTAATAACTTTTGATCAACATAACATTTTGACGAACGGATTGCATGAGAACAAACTTCAGACAATTCTTTTCAATTTAAAAAAAAAGGATTAAAAAATAATAAGTTTAGGTCATCTTATGCATGTCGTACACAACGATTTTTTAAAACAACAAATATGCCTAATAAAAATTTAATAAAAAAAATATTGAATAAAAAATTACAAAAGAAATATCGAAAACAAGCTTTAGTGAGTCACAAATATTTTCCCAAAAGGATTTTGAAAAATATGATAATTTAGGTAAAAATATGGATGTCGTACATGTTCATGGTATGGTAAAAAAAAAAAAGACTTTTAAACAGTGGTTTTTAGAAACGACTATTGAAACTCAATTTTTACAATCTGGGTATTGAAATAAATTGCATATTTGGAAACTAGACTCCGAGTACTACATTTTATGATCAGTGAATTTTTCGAAGATTCCATCTCTAAGTGCTTCAAATTTTAAGGTGAAATGTGTCAAATGCTGAAAATCAGGGAAAACACTTCCACTTTTTGGCCAAAAAGTGGACTCAACTTCTTGCTGAGATCCCCTAGAATAAATACTAGAAGAAATAGGAATTCCAAGGTAGGTAGAAGGGAGAGATCCAATCTAAAACCTCAAACATACGAGCAATACTTTGTTGAATAGGTTGTAGAGTATTCAAGAAGAAAATGGAAATATTATCTTTATTAATCCTTTCACTAGAAGAGACAACATAAGTACCCAAGGCCTTGAACAAATTAGTGGCATTTCTAACCTTAGCCACACCCATCAAAGTAGTATCATCCACAAATTGCAAATTTGATTAAGGAGGAAACCATTCCCCCACCCCCAACTCTAAAGAATACCCAACAACACATTACGCTTCAACAATCTTCTGAATCCTTTAGCAAGGATAAAAAATAAATAAGGAGAAAGAGAATTCCCTTGATGAAGGCCTCTAGAAGCACCAAAAGGAGAAGAAGGCTCACCATTTATTAGCACTGAAAAGGATGTGGAGGTGACATAACACATAACCCAATAGGCACATTCCTTGACAAAACCAAAGGCAATAAGAAATTTATGCAAGAAGGACCACTTAACTCTATCATGAGCCTTTACCATATCTAGCTTGATGAGCATATCCTTTTCTTTGGAGGAATCCATGGAATGAATAGTTTTAGTAACAATCACCAGTCCATCCAAAACCTACTAATCCACCACAAAGCCACTCTATTCTTTAGAGATAATCCATTTGAGCCATCACTTCAACCTTTCAACTATCAACTTCAAAATGATTTTATAAACCACATTGCAAATGGAAATATGCCTAAATTGACTTAGCCAATCTGCCCCCTCACATTTGGGAATGAGTGCAAGGAAAGAAGAGTTCAAAGCCCAAGAAACATCTACTTATTCCTTTGAGACTCAAGAGTGACCTCCAATAAGTCCAGCCTAATGATATCCCAAATTTTGTGAAATAATTCAATTGCAAAGCCATATGGAACCAAGGCTTTCCCTTTCTTCATTTCAAAAAAATAAGCATCCAATTCATCTAGGGAAATGCAACCCAATAGATGCTCATTCATCTCCCTAGTAACCAAGGAAGGAATACAAGAAAAAACATGGGTTTCTTCTACCAAAACATTTTGTGAATCCTCACTAAATAAGGAAGCAAAGAATTGTGAAGCTTCTCTAGAAATATCATGCCAAGAATATAACTGTTCACCCCTATCATTCACCAAAATCAAAATAGAATTACCATGTCTCTTGGCTTTCACCGAATTGAAGAAGAAAGTAGTGTTTTTCCCCCCCTCGTGTAACCACTTAACATGAGCTTTTTATTTACAATATATTTCTTCACACAACTCACACTCTTCTAGAGCTTTCAAAGCATTTTACTCTTCTCTGAGTAAATTTTTTGAAAGATACATCCCTGAATTGTTAGACGATAAACTATTCTAATAAACCCTCATCGAGAATGAAAGGCATCTAGTTGTGACCCAGTTACACGCTGTGCAAAAACACACTCCCGCAACATGCCATTGTGCCATCTTTAACCCAAGTCTTGTAAGCTTAATTGTTACTTATTTAATGTTGTATTTAAAATATTAAATTAATATAATAAATATATTTCTCAAAGTTTCAAATATTAAAGAGAAACATATAATGACACAAAAACATAAAATATTGTGTAGATAGTGACATAGTGTGATGGCTAAGTTGTGGTGTTGTTGCTTTTGTCATCAAGATTCAAATCCCACTAGAATTTCTATTAAAGGTGGTATCATAGATTTACATTTTATGCTACGAATTGTCTATATTAATGTGTTTTATAAGATATGTCTCAAGAATTTTTTAGTGGTTGATATTTGCCAATTGCTTAGTATTTGAAATTTGGGAATCCAAAATTGGCTAATAGTTCAAGTTTTAACATGACTTGAATCGCCACATTTTTACAAAATTTTATTAGTCTTTTTTAAATCAGCAAAGAATTTATTTTATTAAAACTTTTGACTCTAATATTCACCACAACATTTGATACATGATTTTATCATATTCTCCTAAATTTTATACGTTATAGTAGAAATCTATATTAATTCTCCAACATTATACCATAATGATTAGTTGCTTTAGGGCCATATTACCAATCTATAGTTTCCACCATTGAGTGATAATATAATCTAATGATCCTTCTTGTATTTTGTGAGGTAAAATGTACCCACAATCTGTAATGCTCATAGGGCATGAAATCATTTTTGGGTCATGATCACCTAAGATCATGATCCAAAAGAAATTTTGGGTTGCATGAGCATTATAGATCGAGGGTACATTTTACCTCATAGAATTTGAGGGTTGTTAGATAAACAATCAAAAATGAATTTCATACTCCATAAGCATTACACTAGTCAGATATGTAATGATTTACCTATAGTATAGTAGTCAGAAATGTATCACAATGCTCTACATAAATACTAGAATATCATGTCAAAATATGATCTAATGAAATAATCCCCCCATTGGAGAGATAAAATAGTAGGTCTACATTACATCGCAAAAATAGAAGGTTTATTCACCTCTCCATTTAAACTAAGGAATCATTTGCATAACACTATGGTAACTCCCCCTAATACTGATGAGGAATATTTATTAGTTTATCATTTGAGATTGAGCACAAAATTGTGCACAATAATGTAGATCCATTATTAGGTCCAAAAAGAGGTATAAGAAATTAAAAAAAGGTGTGCATCAAGTCACACAAACATGCGGAGAGAATCAAAAGGATCCATTGTTATGATAAAAAATCAAGGCACTACCAAAACCCCCATTACACTTTATAATTTAGTGTAACTACAAAATTTTCTCCCTAACACACATTTTATGATAGTTTATTTCTTATCAATTGTGCTTGATTCATTTTATGGTAGTTTGCATATTGCATTTATTATTTGATAATTAATACATCATACTATAAAAAAATCATACCACTAGATAAATGATCAAAAGTTATGCACAATGAAAATAAATCACTCAAAAAATCATACCACTAGTCCATTAATGAGGCTCTTAAAGATGAGAAATAAGTCAAAAAAATATAACGGTAAAGGGGTAAACTTGGGGATGAAAAATGATCACATCATATTGACACCAACTAATGACATATTCTTAAAACTACAAAGTAAATTATTTGATTCCTAGAGCTATACAAGTGATGGAAAAAGTAATATTTTAATGATTAAAAAATTATTGAAAAGGGTGATCCCACAAAGCTAGTTTACAATTTCTCAGATATTCCTTTTTTTTGCTGAAATAACATATTTTTAGAAAATATAATGATTTAAACCTTAAAAAGTTGTATTTAAAGTATTCCAATTGAAGAGGGTTTGATCAAACTACCTTATATCAAACTCGCTTGGACAGAACCCCAATAGTTTTAAACCATACCTATAATGGAGTCTCCTTTACACCTATCAAAATGTTGATAATAAACCACTTTTGATTTACCTTTTGGGGGATCAAATGAATTCATTTAAAATTCATTTTTTGTAAGTATGTAGTCCTTATTATAAGGTTCCCAAAAAGTATAATTTAAAATAAATTGAATTTTATTAGTATATTTCTTTTTTTATTTCTTGTGAATGTAGGTTTTTCACCAAAAATCGAGCTCTTTGTTCTGCACATGTGGAAAAATAGAAGATTATCAAAAAGGAACTGAATAATATGAGTGCACTAAATATTTAAGTTCTTCCTCGTCGGACCAAAAAGAATAGAAAATGTTAAAGAAGAAGACACCACCTCAAACAATCAAGGAAGAGGAACCTTCAATGCAAAAAATGGGAGAGGCATTTCATAAATCCTCGACTACATATATGGTTGCTCTTTTTTATCAACAATTATAATAAAGTAATTAATAATTATTGCAAATTATCATATTAGTTTGAAAGAGGTAAAAACCACATATATCCTTTTTATTTATCAATTCATATTTAATGTAAGATTAGTTTTAAAAAATAAAAGTAAAAGTGGTAAAAAATTTATTGAAAGAAAGAAGTAAACAATACAAAGAGATCAATGATCCAGTAGGATCCCAAGAAAAGAAACCTCATGAAAACTCAACCCAAACAAAACCACCGTCCTCACAACCAAAAACACCTCAATCAACCAACTCATCAGAAACGACCCTCTCCAATTCATTACTATAATCAGAGGATAATTACCCCTAGTCCTCGATCTTCTGATACTCATCCTACTCTAAATCCCACTTAGCTAAAAAATTAGCAGCCCTATTCTATTCATGTGAGATGTGAGTGAAAGACACCACCTCCAACATAGAGAACACCTGAGGAATTTTATGAACAACTAGAGAAAGATACAAATTAACATTAGTCTAGTTTCTCTCATTCAACAAATTAAAATAAAAAAACTATGAGTATGATTCACATCTAATATTATGCCATTCCAAAGCGTAAGCACACTCAGAAGCCCTGAGAATCACCAACCCCTCCATAAAGTTGTCATAATGTTTCCATTTATGAAAGGAGAAGAAGAAAATAACTAAGCCAGAACAATCTTGTCTAATTCCACCAATCCTAACAAGGCTGTTTCCTTTGGCCGTGCCATCAAAGTTGGCTTTTGCCCAGCCTTCCATAGGAAAACTCCAGCAAACTCCATCCCTGGATTTCTTAGTAGTATTAGGAGCATTGGTAATATCCCATTTAATTCTCCATTCTCTAGAAATCAGGCTATCAAAAGGAGAACAAACCACAGTATCAACCTTGTCCTCCCTGAAGGGAACAATAGAGAAGTTTTCTTTGATCATCCTGAGAATTCTCTCAAACACAATTTCCTCCGAAGACTCCTTATCCCTAAAGATACGGTTGTTTCTCTCTTTCCAAATTCCCCAAGTCAAATGGGGCAACGAGAAAGCCCATAGTTTTTTAATAAAGGGGTTGAAAGAAGGGGCTTTCCATTGAACAAAAAAATCCTCAATCGACTCCGGAGGGACCCAAGAAAAATGCCAGCATTTCAGAAGCTTGTCCCAAACTAAGGAGGAGAAAGGATAGTGGATAAAGAGGTGGTTAACTGATTCAACATTTTTTTTATAGAGGTAGCATCTATTGGGGAGCAGAATTCCTCTTTTGCTAAGATTATCCACAGTTAGAATTTTATTTTGTAGCAAAGATCAAAAAAAAATGTTAACCTTAGGTAAGAGATGCTTAGTCTAGGCTTGCGATCACAGAGGGGGAGGGTTAAGAGAATTTGAGATCTAGGCAAAGGCATAAGAGACAGAAAAGCACCCAGAAGGCTCATACTTCCAAATAAGGCTATCCTACTGATTTAAGCAAAGTCTGACAGCATTCAAAGAGGAGTAAATAGAAACCAGCCTAGGGTTTATCAAGAGAAGATTGATCCACTTACCATCCCTCCAGTAGTCTTTAACAAAAAGGCCAAAAGTATCTTTGCAAAACTCAACCCATCTACTGAGATTCCCATCTTGAGATAGAGGTTCATTACGCACCCAACAATCATCCCAAAATCTAACCTGATTACCATTGCAAACCTACCATTTCAATCCCAGTTTCACCACCTTTATCCCATTAGTCATATAGTTCCAGCAACTTGATCATTTCAGAGCGTTGGGATTCTCAATAAGATTTTTGAGGGAATTGTTATTCTGCAAATACTTGCTTTTAATTATCTCACTCCATTCTCCAGAGGAAAAGAAAAGTCTCCATATTTGTTTAGCTAGGAGCAACTTGTTCAGCAGTCTGAGTTTTCTTAGCCAAAGTCCTCCATCCTTTTTAGATCTACAAACCAAATCCCAACCAACAAGAGGCATTCTTTTTCTTTCTTCCACTCCAGACCAAAGGAATCTCTTTTGGATCTTCTCAATGGTTTCAGCATATTTGGATGGGATTTTGAAAAGACTAAGAGCATAGATAGGGAGATTCTGCAGAGAAGCTTTAAGAAGCTAGAGTTTTCCAGCTTGGCTTAGGCGAGCTCCTTTCTAGCCATAGATTTTTTTCCCAAACCTATCAACCAGAGAGATCCAAAAAGTATCCAGAGGTTTTAAACAAAGAGGCAAACCTAGATAAGTAGCAGGAAGGGACTCAATCTTGCAACCAAGAATTCTAGCTATCTTTCTCTGTCTATGCAAAGGTGTGTTAAAGTAGTACAGCGAGCTTTTTTGCTTATCTATCACCTAACCAAAAGCTCTACCATAGGTATCTAAAAGTTTCTTCATCTCTTTAGCTTCCGAGACAGCAGACCTTCCCATTAGCAAAGTGTCATCCACGAACTATTGATGAGAGCATATCAAACTGTTCGATGATGGTTTGAGCCCCATAATAGCTCTTTGAGCAACCAATTTACACATATTCCTACCAAAAACCTCATCCATAATCGTGAAGAGGATAGGAGAAATGGGATCTCCCTATCTTAACCCTCTAGAACTATGAAAAAAAGTGGAAGGGGATCCATTAATAAGAACTGCCACAAAAGCAGAAGTGATGAGTTGTTGAATAAGCTACAAAACCCTTTCATTGAAACCAAAAGACTTTAAGATCTTAAACAGAAAGTTCCAGTCCACCCTATCATAAGCCTTTGAAATGTCAAGCTTAAGAAGAAAACCTTCCGATTTAGAGACCGAGAGGGAATGCACATTCTCATGAGCATGGACAATAGAGTCAAGAATTTGTCTTCCAAGCACAAAGCCATTCTGTTGAGGAGTAATTATAGATGGCAGAATAAGAAGTAGCCTAGAGGTGAGCACCTTCGAAATAATTTTATAGCATGAATTATAGAGGCTGATAAGTCTGAAGCCTTCAAAATCCTGCACTCTAGGTTTTTTGGGAACAAGAACCAAGAAAGTGGCATTTAACTCCTTCAATAGATTTCTAGAGTGGAAGAAATCTTTCATAGCCTTCTCAACATCCTCCCCAACAATGTCCCAAAACCACTGGAAGAAAAGTAAAGGGAAGCCATCAGGACCAGGCGCTTTGCTTCCTTCAAAAGATAAAACAACTTTTTTAATTTCCTCATTGGTAGGTATATCTATCAACATGTCATTGTCTCTAGAGTTAACAATCCTAGGAATAGCCTCCAGTAACTGATTTTGATCCTCCAAGTTAATACCCTCTTTCTCAGACAGAAGGTTCTTGAAAAATATGACAGGTTCTCTTCTAATATCCTCTTCATCCTCATAAATTCTACCATCAACCACAATTGCTAAAATTTTGTTAGCTTCCCTGTGTTTAGATGCTAAAAGATAAAAGTATTTGGTATTTTTGTCTCCAACCTTTAGCCATAGAGCTTTGGATCTTTGTCTCCAAAATTCCTTTTCTCTAGCAATTATCTCGTGAAGTTTTGAGAGGATCTCATTTTCCTTTTCCTTGGTTTCATTCAAGTAGCCCTCCTTCTGAATTTTGTTTTGGATTTCAGACAGCCTAAACTAAAGATCAGATTTGATTTGAAAGATATTGCCAAAAGACTCTTTTTTCCACTTTCTGAGATTCATTTTAACTTCTCTTAGTTTTTTGGCATTTCTAAATAAGGCAGTACCCTTAATTTTAATATTCCACCATTTCCTTATTTCCTCTTGGAGGAGAGGATGGGAAAACCACATCTTCTCAAAACGAAAGGGGGTATTCCTCTTAATTTTTAAGGGGTCAGCCACAAAACTAATAGGAAAATGGTCAGATCCAATACTAGGGAGGGTTTTCAAAGAGTAGCAATAATTTAAGATCCAAATATCAGAAATAAGGGTTCTATCAAGTCTCACATGGACCAGATCAGACATAACTCTTCGATTCGACCATGTGTAAGAGATCCCTTGCAAGTCCACGTCGATCAAGGCCTGATTGTTGATAAAATCCAGGAAATCTTCTTTTCTTTCTTCATTAATCTGAGAGCCACCAAACTTCTCACCTTGAAGGAGGGGTGAGTTAAAATCCCCCATGACAACCCATGGGTCATTTTGAAAGATATTTCAGAAAGCAACTAGCTCTTTCCAAAAAGCCTTCCGAGCTTTTTTATAGTTAGGAGCATAAATATTAGACTGGATCTAGCTGAAGTTATCCCTAATATGAGTAAATCTAGTAGCAACATGATTAGGACGAGAAAAAAGAGGATCACCTCTTATGATCTTATAGTTCCAAAAAGTCGCAACCCCACCAGAAGCACCAGCAGAGTCACTGCCCTGAATGGAGTAGTGTTGGAACAAAGAAATCTTTTCCACCTTTTCACTTAACATTTTGGTTTCCTAAATGAGGAGAATATCAGGCTTTTGGTCCTGGGAAAAATTATGCAAAATATCCTACTTGTGGGGGTTATTTAGTCCCCTAATATTCCAGGATAATAACTTCATGGGAGTTTAGGAGAGAGGAGGAGCTCCAGGATGGTTTTTTGGAAGCCATCCACAATATCTTAAAAATTATGGTGCTCTCTTATCAAATTTTTGGGTCTTCTTCCTTTGGTTAGGGATATTTCCCTACAGTCCACTTTTTCTCTCGATCTTATTGAAATCCCACAGGGGGTGATTTTAATTTTGATTTTTGATTTTTTCTTCTTTTTCTTAGATAGCACCTCTTCTCTATATGTATCATCTTGACTTTCTGATTCTTTGATGGATTCCCACTCTTTTTTAGATAGGAATTTATGTTCCCAGGGGAGGGTATCCATGAGTCCATTCCCACAAGGTAGGGAGATACTTCTTTCAAGAAGGTTTGCCTGGCTAGGGTCTGAATAAGTGTCTTTAACAACATCAAAAGAAGCTAGATCTGAACAGGATTCAATACCTGGGTTATTTGTCTCGACCGGATACACAATCAGGGGAATGCCTACCTCAAGAGAGAGACCCTGAGAAGGAGTATCATCCAGCCCTAGCGTCACGGGGTCCCAAAAGATGGGGCTCAACTCTGAAGTAATAGAATCATCCGACTTGCTAGGGGCTAATTTCCCAGCTTCCCATTCCACACCCTCATCCTTGTCTAGAGAGTCAGAGGAAAATTCTAGAACTAAAACTTGGGGTGTCTGGATGGTAGAGCCAACATTTCCAGCTTCATCTAAGGTATTATGTTGAGAAACATCTAGCTTGCTTAGAGCTAAGTACCTAGAATTGCAATCCATTCCTTCTCCTTTATCCTGAGAACCAGATTTAATCTCAGGAACAAGAGCTTGGGGGACTTGGAAGGTGGAGCCTTCATTTCCAGCGTCACCCGAGAGGTTAACAGGGATTTCAACAATCTTACCCACTGTCTCCGTAACAAAAATTTTCTCCTGTTTCTTTTTCCATACCACCTTTGAGGCCCTTTTAGGGTTTTCCATTTCTTTTACTACCTTAAGGGGGCAATGCTTTGCCCAATGGCTAGATTTTCTGTAGTTGAAGTAGGCAAAAGGGATGGTCTCAAACTCAATAGCCTGTGACGAAGAACCAAGTTTCGAGTGGATCTCCATAGAGGAGGGAAGATCTGCTTCCTCGGAAACACCCACACATATTCTGGAAAACACCAGTCTCCTTCTTGCTACTATCATAGGGTCAATCGATAACAGCTCCCCAAAGGAGCTAGCAATCCCCCTGAAAACATCCTCGTTCCAATATTCCAGACGAAGACCATGAAGCCTAACCCATACCGGAGCATTCTCAAAGATGGAGTCCGTTAGATCTAAGTTTGAAGACCATTTTTTAAGTGCGAGAGTTGATTTCCCAATGACCCATGGTCCTCCGCATCTAACAGCTTTAATGTCTTCTCTGTTCAAGAACTCAAAAGCAAAGAAACCTTTTGGGAGAGCCACAACAGAGACACTACCATTTGTTCTCCATTTTTTCCTGACGAAATCCCTAACAATCTCAATATTTGGCCCATGAATTTACCAACTAGGGTATTTTCCATTATAGAAATATTATGGTCAATGATCTTGTCTGGAATAGAGATTGCAAATTTTCCAACAGTAGGGCAAGAGATATTGCGCACAGGGGGAAAAAAAGACTTACCATTGGGTTTAACACCAAACAGTGAGGCCCACTTCTTACGATGCCCGCCGTTCATGTCACCAGACCCCACTGCACCTTTGAGGTCATCTTTAGGGCAGTCGTCGACAGGTTTAATAGGGGGAGGAATTGGAATATTCTTCCCCCCCGGATCATCCACATGCTTTTTTGGGGAGTCCTCCCAATTTGGTTCCTCCACATTTTTCTTATTGCTCGAGGTAGACCCGTGACCCACCTAGGCCTTCACAGATCCATCGCCATCACCCTGCTTAGTACCAGAAGATTCGAAACACCCATTTTCTCGCCCAACACTCCGCTCCCGCCTATGCTCCATGTAAACGTGCAATGTTAAAATTACAAGTCATCTACTAAATTCAAAGTTAGCATGTGAAAGTTGGTTAGACATTGGAGAGTCAAAATTAAGGATAGGCTTCTGTAATCTATTTACATAATTTAATTTAAAAGGAATTTGAGAAAGAATTTTTCTTAAGTTATTAAAGTAACCTAAGTTTTCAATCAAGATGATAAGATGTGGTGCTTCTTTTAAATAATTAAGCTATATATAAATTTATTATAAATCTACTGAATTAAGTAATTTAGAAATTCATGCATAATTTTTTAATTCATTTTTAATATTCCTGTGAAGGGGAATACAACTAGCATACATATCTTCAATACATTTATTTAAAGAACTCCCTGAATTCTTAAGATTGAAATTTGAAAAGTCTATTCAATTTGATGGATAAGTTTGAAGTTACTATAAGTTTAAAACATCCAAACATGTGGTGTTCAAGTCTAAATTTGTTTATTAAATTTAATCACTAAATCCAAAGATAGAATGTAAAACTTGGTAAGCCATTCCATAGTCAAAACTAAAGATAGACTTTTGTAATCTATTAACATAATTTAAAAAAAAAAAGAATTTGAGAAAAATGTTTAATTTTTATTAATTATTAGAGTAATGTAAGTTGTCAATCAAGATGATAAGATGTAATATTTCTTTTCAATGGTTAATGTAAATATACGCTTATTATAAATTTACTTTAAATTTATCAATATTTTTTGTATTTTAATATAGCCTCTAAGGGGAATAAAATTAGTATACATATCTTAAATAAATCTATTTAAAGAACTCCAAGAGATATCAATCTTGAGGTGTTTATCAATAAATATTGAATTTTGTTCTAGATAAAATTATAAGTTAGTTATTAGTAAAAAATAGAAGTTGATCCAAATTGACATTAATTCTAATATAACAATTTCATAAAAATAAAACTAAAATTTTGATAGTATGAAGAATATGTGTCAAAATGTTATCTTATTATCACCCTAAACTTTAATAATAATATTTGAACATTATAAAACCTATTTTTTAATAACCCATAATAATTAAAAACAAAAGACACAATTCACACTCTATTTTAAACACCCTTTGTTCCTTCCTTATAAATTAAAATCATAATCAACCATAAATATAACTTTTCATGACCTTAAAATAATAATTCAGAGACATAAACTATATGGAGAGATTAAAATATTTATAATGTATATCTGTTTCAACATATACATTCTATAAGTATCCATGGTATCAATACATTTAATAAGAAACAACTCTTAGTGAAGGAGCATGTGCATGATAAATAGGAGAATGAAATATCAATAGCTTGAATTTAATGCTAAGGGAGAACCACCATATTTGGGATAGGGATTGGGGAGCCTTCTAAAGCATCTCTTTCCATTAAGATTCCTTATGGGAGAGTCTCCCATCACCTCTCAAAACTCAAAAATTCTAACTAAGCTAACAAGGTTGTAAGAAATTTGGCACAACATGGTTATTTTACATTGGGATATTCTTCAAAAGTGTTTCAATTAGAGGTGGGAGTGAGGATCAACATTTCAAAATTGGTTACAAATAAAATAGTTTCTATAATTAGAAATTCACTAATAAGTAATTTCTTCTCTTCCTATCCCAATATAAATGTTAAAAATGGATTAATTCTATGTGGAAGGTAAAGGGAACTGTATTGGAAAGTGCTATATCCAAGAACATTTTAATTTTTCCTTCTCTTCCTTTAAATATCTCAACAAGTTCCTTATTGAGGGTCTTTACTTCATAGGTAAATATAAGTGAAAGCAAGACTTTGATCTGCATGTTGACAGGTATTTGTTATTCTGCCCATTTGGATTTTTCTCTATGGATTTGCACTTGAATTTTAGGATGAATAATATCTCATGTGTATTTCCAATATGTTTGGTCATTACCTAGTAATGGATAAAGTTACAAAGTAAAAAACCAAGTTGGCCTTTACAATAATTTGTGTGAATGTTAACGTGAACAATATCCTTCCAATATCAATTACCCTCTAAATTTTTTTTTTGAAGTACACTCAAAATATCATCTATGAAAACTCAAGGCTTTAAATTACTAAAATTATTCCCACTTTGTGTTCGAGAAACCAAGATCTACTTGTAAACTCAAAACAATACACAAATGAGAATATGAAAAATGATAAAATATCATAAGCAAGTGATGTAATTTAAAATTTACAAAGAACCCTTTCTTATAAAGGCAAGGACGAAGAGGTGAGAAGGTAGGATTCAAAATTTGACTACCCCTCCAAGTATGAAATGATTGTAGGAATAAGTGTTGACACACTTGGTGAGTCTGCATGAGGTGAGAAAAAGTCTATATAACCTCTAAGTGAGCTTAACTGTAGTGTGAATAGAACCCTAATAAGTAGGTTAAAAACTAACTAGTTTGATATTATTCTTTCACACTAACACTAACTCTTAAGTGATATGGAGTAAGATAAACACTAAAAAAAGGCATTCCAACAACAAGGGGTTATAAGGTGCTCATACATAATAATGATCTCTCACAAGTGGAGACAAATGAGAAAACATAATGTGGAAAAACTCCTCTCCAAAAGAGTGGAAGATAACGATAAGAACTCTTGAAAATATGTCTCATTAATACAAGAATGTGATGATGCAAAAATATTGAAGCATGTCGGAGCTCTAAAATTTTTCCAAAAATGAACTAGTTTCTCCTAAAATAAATGAGCCTCTAAAAAATTTAGATCAAGTTAAGATATACGAAAACTAAAAAATTGAATATATAGAGCACTACTCAACCATGAATAGATAGATAACACAAAGACAATCAAAATCTATGAAGTTGAAGACATAAATAGTACTATGATAAATTGGAGTAAAAGTTAAAAAATGTAATGATTGACCTATAGTACACTAGTCAGATATGTATCACAATGCTCTACATAAATACTAGAATATCATGTCAAAATATGATCTAGTGAAATAATCCCCCCATTGGAGAGATAAAATAGTAGGTCTACATTACCTCCCAAAAATAGAAGGTTTATTCACTTCTCCATTGAAACTAAGGAATCATTTTCATAACACTATGGTAATTCCCCCTAATATTGATGAGGAAGATTTATTAGTATATCAATTGAGATTGAGCACAAAATTGTGCACAATAATGTAGATCCATTATTAGGTCCAGAAAGAGGTATAAGAAATTAAATAAAGGTGTGCATCAAGTCACACACACATGAGGAGAGAATCAAAAGGATCCATTGTTATGATAAAAAATCAAGGCACTACAAAAACCCCCATTACACTTTATAATTTAGTGCAAGTACAAAATTTTCTCCCCAAGGAACACACATTTTATGATAGTTTATTGCTTATCAATTGTGCTTGATTCATTTTATGGTAGTTTTCATATTGCATTTATTATTTGATAATTAATACATCATACTATAAAAAAATCATACCACTAGATAGATGATCAAAAGTTATGCACACTGAAAATAAATCACTCAAAAAATCATACCACTGGTCCATTAATGAGGCTCTTAAAGATGAGAAATAAGTCAAAAAAATATAACAGTAAAGGGGTAAACTTGGGGATGAAAAATGATCACATCATATTGACACCAACTAATGACATATTCTTAAAACTACAAAGTAAATTATTTGATTCCTAGAGCTATACAAGTGATGGAAAAATTAATATTTTAATGATTAAAAAATTATTAAAAAGGGTGATCCCACAAAGCTAGTTTACAATTTCTCGGAGATTTTTTTTTTTGCTGAAATAACATATTTTTAGAAATTATAGTGATTTAAACCTTAAAAGTTGTATTTAAAGTATTCTAATTGAAGAGGGTTTGATCAAACTACCTTATATCAAACCTGCTTGGATAGAACCCCACTAGTTTTAAACCATACCTATAATGGAGTCTCCTTTACACCTATCAAAATGTTGATAAGAAACCACTTTTGATTTACCTTTTGGGGGATCAAATGAATTCATTTAAAATTTATTTTTTGTAAGTATGTTGTCCTTATTATAAGGTTCCCAAAAAGTATAATTTAAAATAAAATTAATTTTATTAGTATATTTATTTTTTTATTTCTTGTGAATGTAGGTTTTTCACCAAAAATCGAGCTCTTTGTTCTGCACATGTGGAAATATAGAAGATTATCAAAAAGGAATTGAAGAATATGAGTGCACTAAATATTGAAGTTCTTCCTCGTTGGACCAAAAAGAATAGAAAATGTTAAAGAAGAAGACACCACCTCAAACAATCAAGGAAGAGGAACCTTCAATGCAAAAAATGGTAGAGGCATTTCATAAATCCTCAACTACATATATGGTTGCTCTTTTTTATCATCAATTATAATAAAGTAATTAATAATGATTGCAAATTATCATATTAGTTTGAAAGAGCTAAAAACCATATATATCCTTTTTATTTATCAATTCATATTTAATGTAAGATTAGTTTTAAAAAATAAAAGTAAAAGTGGTAAAAAATTTATTGAAAGAAAGAAGTAAACAATACAAAGAGATCAATGATCCAGTAGGAACCCAAGAAAAGAAACCTCATGAAAACTCAACCCAAACAAAACCATCGCCCTCACAACCAAAAACACCTCAATCAACCAACTCATCAGAAATGACCCTCTCTAATTCATTACTATAATCAGAGGATAATTACCCCTAGTCCTCGATCTTCCGATACTCATCCTACTCTAAAGCCCACTTAGCTAAAAAATTAGCAGCCCTATTCTATTCATGTGAGGTGTGAGTGAAATACACCACCTCCAACATAGAGAGCATCCGAGGAATTTGATGAACAACTAGAGAAAGATGAAAATTAACATCAGTCTAGTTTCTCTCATTCAACAAATTAAAATAAAAAACTGTGAGTCTAATTCACATCTAATATTATTCCATTCCCTAGCATAAGCACACTCAGAAGCCCTAAGAATCACCAACCCCTCCATAAATTTTTCATAATGTTTCCATTTATGAAAGGAGAAGAAGAAAATAACTAAGCCAGAACAATCTTGTCTAATTCAACCAATCCTAACAAGCCTAATATTACTCTTGGAGGAACCATTAGTATTTATCTTCAAAGTATCCACCAGAGGAGGTAGTCATCTACCAACCTTTTGAACCTTCTTTTTAGCCCACCTACCTCTTATAACACAAGTAGAGCTTGACGTATAACCTTGTAAGCCAATTTTATTCACAATATCATCACCACTCCTTTCCAAAGGATACACCACTTCACATTTAGCTTCCACCATCTCATAGATCATTCCTAAAATTCTATGCCAAACCTATTGAAAAATTAGCCTATTCCCATGAAAAAAATCCTACAATTCCTTTCTTGCCAAATTTTCCAAAGAACGAAGGTAGGCCCAATGTACCAAAAAATCTGGAGGAAAGAAGCTTGAGAAGGAGGCCTACCCATACTTCTCTATAAATCAACAAGGGGAGAAGCATGAACACAAGGTTTTTTCCAAACATCCCACCAAAAATGCCAAAGCAACATAGAGAAATAACAACATGGAAAACCAAGTGGGTAGAATCCTCGTCATTAAAACTACACAAAATGCAAATGGAGGGGCCCTAGAATCCCCACTTTTGAAGATTGTCCCAAGTTAAAAATCTATTCCAAGCTAGAGTCCAAACAAAATAATTACACTTTTTTCCAAGAGAACTTATTCCACATATTTTTCTGCAAAGGAACCTCCACCCCTCCAAACTTAGGAGCCATCAACACTTGTTACTCACTAGCCACAGTGAAACCACCCTTAGGATCCAAACTCCAAGCAAGAATATACTTATCCCAAAGAGAGGTGGATTGTCTTCCAACCAAAATATTATGAAGTTCAACATAGTCCTCCTCCGAGACAATAAGATGTCACTCGCAAGGATCCTTTCACGTAGCCACCTCTGTCTACCCATAGGGATAAGAAAACTTAAAACGAATCACCCTTGACCAACCAGCCTAAGAAACATTGGAAAAGATTCAAAAAATTAAGATAATGATGCAAAATGGTGGTAAAATTATCCCAAGAATCAAACCAAAAGAGAGCCTTAACCCCCGTATTACATATCTAGAACAATCCTTCCTTGATCAACACAACCCCTTTCTTAAACGTACCCCAAATCATAGAACCTTTCCTACCAAAGGGTAGCGAGGAATCTCCTCCTTCAGAACCAACTGAAGGTACTTGTGAGATAATATCTTGGGCTAGATATGATCCTATTCTAAACAACGCCTCCAATAAATCTATTCAGCCAATGCAAACTTGAAAAGAGATGATAGTCGCAGACCGAGACCCCCAAATTGCTTCAGACTACACATAATATCCCACTTCACAAGGATCCACATAGAAGAAGGAAAACAATGACCCCATAAGAATTTTCTAGCCAAGGAATTCAAATCCTAAACCCAACCAGAGCCACCTAGAACATACACCTTGTTGATGGTGTTTTTATGCACTTCTCAACACAGGCAGTGAATAGGCGCACTACCTCTCTTGAAAGACAATCTCCCACAATTGAATTGCAGAACACTATCCCAAGGTCTCTCGGATGTCAGGTCATGACAGTGCTTAGATACCTCAATAGTTTGATATGATTTGCTGGAATCACAAGGTGGTCTTACAGAAAATACAAAGTGTGGACACAAAGCATGAAGTTGGATCTTGAAATGAAATCCTTAGGATGGGAAGTTGTTATGCACTGGCTATAGGTTCAAACAGCAATCTTGAACTCCATTTAGTTGTTGGATTTGGCTTTACAATGTGCAATGAACCCTAGTATTGGTCAGTTACTAATAAAAGAAAAAGGGAAAAGGGGAGGAAAAGTTCCTAAGTCTGAAGCTTGCTATGAATAGTGACAATGGAGTTCCTGCAATGGACAATTCCTCAAAACAATATCCCACTTAACCAGGGATTTCATAGTATCATAAAAATTGTGCTATCTTTTGAGGGCTGTAGATATTTCATCATTCATCCACCACATACATGCATGAATCAAAGATAAGTGCTTAGGGCAGCTTTAAATTTAAGTCCAGGCTAACTTGGCATAGCTATCTACCTTCAGCAAATAGCAAAAAGTATAGACTAAGGGATCATCAACAAGGTAGGAATTTTCACAATCACCCAACAACATTCTTAAGATTATTCAAAGAAAGTAAATAGCTAGCTAAACAGCAATAAGATCTAAGCTAAACATGTGAAATTGGAGAATGAATCAAATAACATGAGAATAACCAAGAAAATACACCAAGTCAATGTCTTTTCTTATAAATTTCAGCAGCATGTCTTTACAACAACTCAACTCTCACTTTTGCAAATGAGGGGAGTGCTTTATTTATAGTTTTCAAAAAGTTAAATGAATTGCCAAGATTCATTCTCATTATGTGGCCAAGATTCATTACAAAATAGGGTTTCACCTACCCCCAAATAGATTTCAATTTAAAATTACACTTTTGTCCCTTCCCTATTTTGTCTTCTAGTCGATGACACTATAGCTCTTTCACCCTGTAGCTGATTGTTGTTTCCCTTTGCTGTAGTTACTCGTCAGGAAGGTCCTCTTCTTTGGTTGTGTTGTCCTCTTGCTCCTCGGAAGCTGCGTGCTCTATGTACTTGAGGATGACAGCCTGGAGCTTTTCTATCTCAAGGATTTCACATCGCAATTCCTGATAGCTCCATTCCTTAGCGTTCTCTTCCAGCCTTTTCCAATCTTCATCATACTTCGAGCCTTGGTCTCTGAATAGCTCTGATCGATCGAAGGTGTAGGCAACAAAACTCAAGAAATCCGTTGTGATTTCTCCAGCTATCCCGTCCTTCATCTTCTCTTGGAAGCATGGCTTGATCTTTTCTGGATCCATTTATACCGTGGGCATATCATAGCCCATCATCAGCTTAAGGTATTGGGCACATTCCGCCCGGATTTCCTTGATCCACCCGATATCTAGATCCACTCTGCCCAAGATTTGCTCCAACCTCTCCTTCTGGTTTTTGAGGTCTCTGTGCCACACATCCACCAGCCAATGATCTTCCTTTTCCAGCTCTAGCTTCTCCTACCACGTGTTCTTAGGCATCTGAAGGATGGCTTCAATTCTCGGGAGGGTGGAGTCATATGTTGCAGGGAAATTAGTGCAGAGTCTCCTCATGCTCTCCAGGGATTGAATTAGGTCCAAGAACTTGTTGGCTGTCCACACAGCCCTACTGATTCCCATGTTTCTGATGTATGCAACCTGTCGAAACCAATCCTCGGTAGTTTTCTCCAAGTTCTTACTCCTTTCTATTTTGTCTATCTGTTCTTTGGAGAGCAACTGTGGTGTGGCTGTGGAGGTGGTGGGCAGGTCGTCCACTGAAGACCATTGCTATATGTAGTCTGTTAGGGTAGCAACCTGTACTTTAAGCTCATCCTTGGAGACCTTGTCCTGCTTTATTAGGTGCACCACTATGGCCACCGACTCCTCCAGGTGTTCAACCTTTTGCTCTCTAGTTGTCGTCCCCAAGTCAATGGTGGAGATATTATAGCTCACCCCTTCCTAGCAAATAGTAGGCGTCATAATTTGTGTTGCTTGAGAACCATAAGCATCCATTGTTATCTTGAATCAGACCTTGGGCTTCTTCTCCTTCTTTGTCATGATCAGGGATCGAGCCAAGATGGCCTCCAATCTCGCCCTTGGGTCCTTTAGCACCGAGGTTGTCTTCTCAAGTTGCCTCCCCAACCAATTGAGCATAGCAGACTTATCCTTGGGTGCATCATGGCTGCCTTCACCCTTCTCAGTCAGAGGCAAGACCTCTGCCTCATTTTCCTTTCAGGGTTCTTCTTTCTCTGGGGCAGCATCCTCCTCCTCTTCGTCAGAGTCATGAATGAACACGAGGCGTTTGATACGCAGCTTGGTGGACAACTGTCGGGTGGGACTTTCTTCTTTCGATGCCTCTTCTTCTTTCTTCTCTTCAGTAGCCTTAGCCTCAGGGCTCCTGATAGCATGGGTCTCAGCTCTAGATAAATCCTTTTCCGGCTGCTCCTCTGGTGGCTGCCCCTCTTCACCATGTGGTGACTTTTTTGTTTCTTCCCCAATGTTCTTTAGTTGTTTTTCCATCTCCTCCTCAAGGTCCTCATCAAAAGTCTGGATGATCTCCTTTGCACCCGATCCATCCTCTTCATCCCCACTCTCAGAAGAGCCTGTCTCTTCTCCCTCATAGACCACCCTGTCAATGGTTCGGTGCTCGTACTTGGGGTGCTCGTGATACTTATCGGCCTCCTCCTCTATAGACTTCGAGGCTTCTTGCTCTCACTCCTCCAACTCCTTTGAGATCTACATCATGGCTTCCATGGCTGGTGGCCCTGTTGGCAGTTGTGAAGGCTGAGCTATTGCAAGGACTTGGGCAAGGGCCACTTGGAGAGCTGGATTCATAAAAATCTGGGAAAGCTCAGGGGGGAGGTTCTATATATGTCTCATAAGGGCCTCGGGCATAGCGGTAGTGGGAATATGCGATGTTATTGTTGCCAGAGGGAGGGAAGTAATTAGAGACATGGTAGTAGAGGAAGGAGGAGTGGTCATGCCAGAAGAGGAATCAACGACGATTACTGACCTGGCTGGGGGCGAAGGGGCAAGATGGACAGAAATGTCCACAGCCGTCAGAGATGAGGCGACTGCAACCAGGGAGGCTGGTGGTGCACCAGGAGGGGCAGGGAGAAGCAAGGGAGGCTGCAATTTTGTCATAGCCACCGTCTGCTTGAGCCTTTTGGGAGATGAGCCTCCCATTTCTTTCTTTGCTTGCTCCTTGGGATCTACAAACTATGCAGTTTTTGTTCCCTTTCTCTTTTAGGACCTAGTGACGGGAGGAGACTTGGAGGTCCCGCCAGTTGATGTGGTGGCAGCAACATCCTCCGTGGCACTCGGCTCACTCTTGAGCCCTTCATATGTCAGGACTACTCCTTCTCACTTTAGGTGCGCCACCTGCCCATTAATCCACTCCTTAGTACGAGTTATGATTGGCTGGGTGATGGTATCTAGGTCATCGACCTCTTGTTCATCCCAATCGATCAACGGTATTGGCAGGTTAGCAACTGCAGGGTACCTTAGGTGCATGATCGTGGACTCGTGCTCCTCGACCTGGTCTGGTACCATGAACAGTTGCACCCTTCTTAGGAAGAGTATCGTCATATGCATGTAGTGCCTCGCGTGCACCTTCTTGTCATCTTGGCAGTCAACCCATAAATCTTCAATGTGGTATTGGTTGGCATATGCTAGCCCTAGTGCTTTCCTGATGTGGCCATGTGGATCCATCCGCAGGCAGGCAGTGTACCAGTTGAAATTGTAATCCTTGAGCTCCTTTTCAGAGTTACTGGCACATTGGGAAGTCTATAGTCGATACAGGCCCTGGCCGAGGGTCATAGGGTAGGAGATCCCCACTACGTGTTTATTGCTGAAGATCGCTTGGATGTGTTGGAGCTGCCGAGAAAGCTCTAGGAGGATGATCCTGTCATTTGGGTACCACGGTAATCTATTTGGCCGTTTCGTGAAACCTTGGGCCCAGATGTAGGTGAACTTGGGGAACTGGATAAACAAGAAGGCATATTCCCTTAAGAGCACCCTGGTGCTATGGGAGACCCTCCTCTCGAAGTCTCCAGCGATCAATCTGATGATGTGGCCAATGGAGGCGTCATTGACCCGGCAGTACTCCTTCTTGAAGTTGTGGTACTGGAGTTGCGGATATTTGTCAAACGGCTTGAGCCCTCACTTATGCCCCTAATTGAGTGCCACAAATAACCTGCTATATTATCTTTGACCTGCCAGGGAGTACACCAAGTAGGAGGTCATGTAGAACTTAGAACTCTTCTTCACATTGAAAAACTGCTCATGGAAGAAGTTGCTAATGATGCTTCCCCAGTCGAATGAGACCTTGGTTGTAATGTCCTCATTCCCCCGCAGGATTTGTTCAATGTAATATGCCATCCACTCCTGGAAGTAGGCAGCCGTTGGAAGACCAATGACCCTGCTCAACATGGTCACCAAGTCGTGGTAGTCCTCGTGGAAATCGCTACAAAAGAGTTCCTGGGGAACCTTCGCAGCGCTGCCCCATTTTTCCTTAAGCCAATAGAGGTTGATCGACTTTTTGCACCCTGATGGATTAGCATCCCATGCTGCCTGGCATTCTTCCAACGTGGGGACCTCCATCTGTTGGAACGTGGGAATATGGAATGTCTTCGTAATCCCTTCTAGTGAGATGTCTGCAAGGATGTTTCCCCCCTTATCCATAATCGTTCTGGTGTCTGTTTGATATGTTTCTCGGCAAGCCATCACTAGTTCGGGTGCCATGAGAGAGGGAGGGAAACCGGTGGCCTTGGCTATTCCACTCTATCATATTAATCTGGCATTCTTTGTTGTCGGGTTGACCTTAACCCTCTGAGTGAATTTATCTATGTCAACCTAGTCGATGTTGGTATCTAAAATCTCCTTCTAGTCTGTTGAGACCTTTGAGTGGAGCGGCTCACCTTGGAACTGATACTTCATTTGATCCTTGTATTCCTTTCCCTGAGGGGTCCTTCCTGATTTCTTGCCCTTGTCCTTTTCGGCGGAGGCCCTTAAAGTTCCTGCAGCTGATTCCATATATTCTGCAACCAAGGGCAAAGTCAGCGCAATAAAACATCAAAAGCGTTCATGTTAGTCCACATCTCAAAGATAACACCTAAATAATCAATCAAGTATATCATAAATCTTATCTCTAGATGTTATCGATTTTTTTTTCAAGGCATTTGGACAATCTGGGCTCGGAGGGCCAGACTTCCCTAGCAGGAATGCTGCCTAGAAGGGAAAACATAGCCAAAAGTTCCCGGAGACCCTTCTTGGCCAAATTTTAATGTTTTAGGAGGCCCGTGATGGAGAAGAGAAAAATTTGGGATGTGGGTTGAAGTCAGATTCTAATTTTAGGATCGTTTGGATGGATCTAAGGGCCACTGGAGGTTTTAATCTGGGAAGCTCTCGAGAGACAGCTGTTGGCAATGGCAGACAGCGGACGAAAATCTAGCGGCGAAAGTCTGAGGCTTGGGGCCTGGAGGGCAAAAAGGCAGCTGACGCGTGCATTGTTTAGGCTTGGTGGCACTCGGCCAGGCGGAGCTCGGCGGCCGGGGCCCCGGTCGACATAAGTTTATCTTTCAAGCTTAGCAGAGATTGGTATACCGGGGCCCGGAGGTCGAAGCGCTGGAGGACCTTGGACGTTAGCAACAGCGGGCGAGAGACGGACTTCCGAGGATGGAAGTCTGGCTACCAGCGCTTGGAGAGTGGACGGCGGAGTGGGAATCTCCATCCGGAACGGGGGGCGAGGACCAGAATCCCGAGGTCTGGTGACTAGGTGGACGGGGCGAAGATTCCGCCGGGAGGAGATCTGTGGACTTCCACAGATGGAAGTCCGGGAGCCAGGGCCCGGGAATCAGATGGCAGCTGGGGACCTCGTCGAATGGTTACGTCATTTGGAACAGCGGAAAATCAAGCATGGAGGCCCGACGTCCAGGGGCCGAAGGCAAAAAAAGACGCAACAATATGATATTGCCCAAGAGTTAACAGCGAGGGTCAGGGCAGAGGCCAGGGCGCGGGAAGCCAGGGCACGAATTTCTTTGGAGACGGCCAAAATAAGGCGGAACTCTGGGGACGGAACCCCAGGGTCCGGAGCCCAACGCGACAAAAGGACACCTGCTCAATTTTCAAGTTTTAGACGGTGATGGACATTCTGGGGCCTGGAAGTCGGGAGATAGGAGCAAGTTCGCAGTTCAAGCGTGGCGAAGTTTAAACGGAAGCCCGGGTAGGGAAACTCGATCGACCGAGCTCGGCGGGAAGGATTGGCATCTCGGCGAGAGTTTGAAGTTTGAATTTTGACGGCGAAGACAGGGCTCGGACCCGGGACAAGGAATCGCCCTACGTGAAGAACAGACGTGCTGCGGAAAAGTCCCGGGTCAGCGGCGAGGGCAATTCTGATAGGTTTGTCAGTTTTCTGCCATATGGTTATGAGCACAATTTGGTGTTCTTTGATTTCATGCCACCCTAACTAATTGTTCATTCATTTAAAACTTCAAAAATCATGAAAAACACACACGGGAGGGCAAATGGGTCACCTACCTCAAACACGCAGAGTGGGGAGATGTGAGATCCACATATGTTGATCGAAGTGATGCCGAGGGTGATGATCGCGACACTTTGTTCAAGGTGGTGGGCTCCAGATGATGGCTTGTGCAATTCGCTCCAATCTGGATTATGAAAATGACTTTGGTGGATTGGGCATTTTATACCCCAACTGCCATTAATACCTGCATTAATTGCTCGTACAGCCACGGGAAAAGGTTGGTGAGTTTGAAATAGGTCAGTGGAGGCGGTGGGAGCTATGGGACCCAGTGGCTAGGAAAACGTGGCGCAACAACCGCCATTTGATTTTAGGCAATTTTGAACGACTACGGCAAGGAGCGACTTGGGACCCGGAGGGCAGGAAGCCGGTAGGGATCCGCCGTCGAGGACGGCGGAATAGTCACATAATTCAGGGAACGAAACTCTAGATGGCCAGACCCAGAAGGTCCCACGGCAGACAGTTAAAAAACCAACCACAACGGAAAAAACCCTGGCAGGGTCCGAGGAGTGGGAGGTCGCCAGAGGCTTGCCGTCGTGGACGGCGAGCCCAGGACAGAAGTCTGGAAGTGGACTTCTGGGGCCCGGGGCCCGAAGGGGCAGGCGTCGCCCCAAAAACTTGTGACGAATTTCAAACGGAGGGCGGCAGGGCGGGCCCCGAGGAGCGGAAAGACACCCAGAGAATGCCGCAAAGACAACATTTATAAAGGGGAAGCCCAAATAGGGAACCCCGGATGCCCGGGCCCGGTAGGGTCCGGAGTCGCTCAGAGCCAAAATGCCAAAAGGACTCCCCGAGGCCCCGGAAGGTAGCAGAAAACCAAAAAAGGAGGCATGATCGATTTATGATGGAACTTTGGAGCAACATCGATCATGTTAAACATCAAAAAAAGAGGGGCATGCAAAACGAGGCATCCCCAAAAGACTCAACGAGGTAAAAGAAAAGAGGGTCCCTGTTCTGAACAGGGCCTGTGTGCTAAGGGCAAAACACACCTATATATTGGAAGAGCCTGCACCATAGATTTAATCAGCTAAACATGCCCAATAAAGGATAGCCATCTATGAGTCCAATGTTAACCTTCACAGAAAAACTCATTTGAAACATTCTAACAAGATCCCCTAGAAAAAATACTAGAAGAAATAGGAATTCCAAGGTAGGTAAAAGGGAGAGATCCAATCTAAAACCTCAACATACGAGCAATCCTTTATTGAATAGGTTGTAGAGTGTTGAAGAAGAAAATGGAAGTATTATCTTTATTAATCCTTTGACTAGAAGAGACAATATAAGTATCCAAGGCCTTGAAAAAATTAGTGGCTTTTCTAACCTTAGCCACACCCATCAAAGTAGTATCATCCAAAAAATGCAAATGTGATTGAGGAGGAAACCATTCCCCCACCCCAACTCTATAGAATTACCATGTCTCTTGGCTTTCACCGAATTGAAGAAGAAAGTAGTGTTTTTCCCCCCTCTTGTAACCACTCAACATGAGCTTTTTATTTACAATATATTTCCTCACATAACTCTCACTCTTCTAGAGCTTTCAAAGCCTTTGCCTCTTCCCTGAGTAAATTTTTTGAAACACCTAACTCCCTTATCTCCTAGGTAATAATGTCCAAGTTAGCTTGAGTAGCAATATTAGCATGAAAAATATTTCCCAAAGATTGTATGTTCCACCATTTTAGTTGATAATTCACACATTACAACATTTTAGAAAAAGAATACATCATAGAGCCATGAGAAATTCTCCCCATCCACCACCATTTAGCAACATACTCCTACAAAGAAGGATCCCTTAACCACATATAGGCTGCTACTTGAAAGATGGGGACCAAGGAGCATGAGGCAAAGTAGTAGATAATTTAATAGGCTAGTGATCCAAGCCCCTCCAATCCAAAATCTCAGAACTAGTAGAATAGGATCCTCCAATCCAAAAGCAAGAAACCAAGAAATGGTCAAGTCTCTCAGCAATACAATTCTCCCCACCCTCCTATTACTCTAAGCAAATTGACCATTCTGAGGATTGATGCCAACAAGATTCAAGGCAAAAATATTATCATGAAGAAGGAAAGTCAAGGGTTCCAACCTCGTAGTACCACCCTTCTTCTCATCTAACTCAATAGTGACATTGAAATCACTAGAAATAATCCAAGGTAAAAGAGGAACAAGGCTCCAAATAAAATTGATATGAGACCAAAAATATTGCTTACTAGGAAAATAAGTAGGTGAATAGATGTTTGGTAAAATAATAGTTTCTCCAATATCCAAACTTGAAGTGACTGTAAAGATAGATAAATTTGAGGACATTCACCAAAGAGGATGAATATTCAAAGGGTTCCATAAGAAAGCCACAACCCCAACATTACCATGAGCCCTAATACATTGACATTCACCCTAACTCCATAGCTTCGGTACCAAACCAAACTTACTCTCAATAGAAAACTTACTCTTCTAAATAAAAAGAGCATCAAGAGAGTGAATTCTCACCAAATCACGAACAAACTTTTGTCAAGGGCCACTGTTCAAGCCCCTTACATTCCATGAGAGAATGATCATTTCAGAGGGTTAGAAAAATGAGAGTCGAGAGTTTTAACAGATCCTGACTCGACCAAAGTCTCCCCCATCATCTTTATTTTCTCTAAGTCCTTCTTTCTCCCCACCTTGGAGGTCTTCTCAACAACCCCTTTTCTTTTATCTCTCTAAAGAAGTCCTATAGAAGGAGAATCCTTGTTTCCTTTTACCGAATCAGATGCTTCTTTCACCAGTGGCTGAGAAATCTCCTCCCCACCCATATGCACATTAGCAAGAGTCTCAAGCTTCCCTGAAACCACCATACTAAGATCAATATCCAATTACAAAGCACCATCCTCCTATGAATTATGAATTTTATCTAGAATAAATCCCTCTTGAACCACTTCCATGGCACCTTGATCCAAAGCCAATAGACCTAGTCTGACCTCTTGTTAATTAAGATCATCCAAAACATCAAAAAGGAAAAGTATCACAATCAAGTTGCTGCACCCAAGAATACAACCCTGCACAAATTTTAATAGAATTTGGAAGAGGGTGACTCAAATCGATTTCAACATAGATGCAAGCAAAATTCATAACCCTTCTATTATGTGTTTGCTGAGAAGGGCCCACCAGTTTCCCAAGGGTCAAAACAACCATGTGAAATATGTCACTACACCAAAACTCCATTGGAAAGTAGGGAAGATGCACCCAAACCAACAGTCAATTTGGAAGCTCCTCTAAGGTATTAAAGTTAGCATGCCAGGGTTTAATAAATAGATCAACTTGATTTTGGAAGTAAGACCCACCCTCAAATAATCTGTTGTGATTAGCCATGCAATGAAAAACCTCCATGAAATAACTATTATCCAACAACATTTCTTCCATTTCACCCTTGGGAGACCAATTCATATGAGTCCATTTCTCCAAAAATTGGAGCAAAACCTACATTCCCATAAATTTGCAAATCAAGGCATGTTTCAAAAAACTATCTATATCCTTTGCAATTGATTTGGGCTGAATTACCGACACTGGCCTCTCTTTACTTCGTTTAAGGAATCCATTAATCTTTGGGATCCAAGGTCCACCCACTGAAGAAAAACTATACATCCCTGAATCATTAGAGGATAAACTATTCTTCTAAACCCTCATCAAGAATGAAAGGCATCTAGCTGTGACCCAGTTACACACTGTGGGAAAACACACTCCCACAACATGCCATTGATGCCATCTTTAACCAAATTCTTGTAAGCTTAATTGTTACTTATTTAATGTTGTATTTAAAATATTAAATTAATATAATAAATATATTTCTCAAAGTTTCAAATATTAAAGAGAAACATATAATGACACAAAAACATAAAATATTGTGTAGATAGTGACATAGTGTGATGGCTAAGTTGTGGTGTTGTTGCTTTTGTCATCAAGATTCAAATCCCATTAGAATTTCTATTGAAGGTGGTATTACAGATTAACATTTTACACTACCAATTGTCTATATTAATGTGTTTTATAAGATATGTTCCAACAATTTTTTAGTGGTTGATATTTGCCAATTGGCTAATATTTAAAATTTGGGAATCCAAAATTGGCTAATAGTTCGAGTTGTAACATGACTTGAATCACCACATTTTTACAAAATTTTATTAGTCTTTTTTAAATCGCCAAAGAATTTATTTTATTAAAATTTTTGACTCTAATATTCGCCACAACATTTGATACATGATTTGATCATATTTGCCTAAATTTTATAAGTTATAGTAGAAATCTATATTAATTTGCCAACATTATACCATAATGATTAGTTGCTTTAGGGCCATATTACCAATCTAGAGTTTCCACCATTGATTGATAATATAATCTAATGATCCTTCTTATATTTTGTGAGGTAAAATGTACCCACAATCTGTAATGCTCAAAGGGCATGAAATCGTTTTTGGGTCATGATCACCTAAGATCATGAGCATTATAGATCGAGGGTACATTTTACCTCATAAAATTTGAGGGTTGTTAGATCAACAATCAAAAATGAATTTCATACTCCATAAGCATTACCTCAGAGAATACGAGGGCCATTATATATTATATTTTAAATCAATTGTGGTAAGTAAATATTATAGTCTACCCTTTAAACCCATCGATATTTTCCACCCTTAGGCTCCTACTGTTCCACAAGAATTAGTTTTTAGATTGGAAGGATTTTCCATCATAATTAATGAATTTTTCTATTTATTTTCAAGACTCACCAATATTTTCTATAAAATTTTAGTGATGTAAGAAAATTAGTCAATAAAATTAATACTTTTCTCAAAAAAACAAAAGATTCACCGATAGAAATTAATATTTTTTCAAAAAAAAAAAAGATTCGTTAGGATTTTATATCTTTTTGGAAGGGGGTTTCTTAAAGATATCACTAATATGTTCATAATAATTAAATATTATTAAATACAGTCATTTAGTGTAAAGGAAAAAAAAGATGATTTATATTAATGCTATTAAAAGATTTCACCTGTTTGTTATTAACAGATTTCCAAGTGTTTACTTTAAATCAAAACAGATTTCTAAGTGTTGTTTGCCAACTACTTTGTAGTTGAATTAGAACCCTTTCACAAATCCCGTTTAATTAACCAAAACATATTCAACATACTCGGTTTGAATTTTATATTGAAACTAGTTTTACAGAGGCTTCCCAGCCGTTTCATGAACGAAGATAGGATGTATTTATCGGTGAAGCTTTAACTTTGTTGCTTCAACCTAAATTGTTGTTTCATTGCCGTATTTATTTATTCTTTTCTGTACCTTCTTTAATATTATGTTTTCATCGGAAAGCTAAATGAATAAATTTTACCCTGGTCGAAACTAATTACTTTTAAACAAATTTTAAAATCTACAATTACATTCCAATATCCCATAACCATTCTCAAAGAAAACCCGAACATTCAGAAGATTCATATTTGGAAAACTGAATTGATTCATCACTGGAAATGTCATATAATAAATCTACGCGAGTGCTACAGAATCACAGCAATACGGAGCATAGTTCGTTTTCTTATTTAGAATGTCTTTATTCAGACAACACTGAAAATTTTAAACCAAAACATTGCTGCATGCATTTGAATTCCTGCGGGTTCCGCTATTCACTTCTTCTTCCTGCATATCAATACATATTGTTCAGAAATCTGCCACAATCTTATTTAGAAAACGTATAGTTTGAAAGACAAACCAGAAAATTTAAACAAGCTTTCATACTTGTACAGAGCTCTTGTCAGATGACCTCTTGGAACGAAAAAAAGAAGTCCATTTTGGCGACTTAAATACTGAAGGCCATTTCCTGGCTGAAATATGCATTTTTCAGGTTAGTCAAAAAAACAATGTAAACAGCAAACTCATAATAATCTCCACGGGCTTGTAATCAATCCTGCTTATTTTGTACCAGTAGAAAATGTTCTTGCCTTCTACTCTGCCATAGCGCTGCAGCTGGCTTGTAATACGGTTTATCTGTTCCACCGAAGGATTTCTTGTTCCGCTCATGAATATTTGGTCCAATATTCGCTTTTGATCGTCAGTCGCCCTCCATCTACTGGAAACGCTTCCTCCCTCCACAACACTGGAAGATCTGATAAGCCTTGAACCTGAAGCATATAAAATAATAGAATTATTCTACGACAACGAACAGCATCATAGCGAGCGGAAAGTCTAGAATTTCTCACAAAACGTGAACAACCCAATTCGTTTGAAAAAATCAGGAGGACCCAGTTCGTTTACCTTGAGCAGATCCGCGATCCATGGTCTTCTCCGGAACCTAAACTTGAAAAAACTGAAGCTACTTTGAAAACCTAGAGAGGTTACCCAACCGAGTATCTCATGTAAATCCAAAGCCGATGGTAGACAAATGGAGATGGGTGGTATAAATAAGCAGAATGCGAGGGAGTCGGAGAAAAACTAGTAAATGAATTTCAATTTTGATTGGGTAGAGGAAGGGCAGGGTGGATGAATTTTAGGGAGGAGGAAAACGAGTTCGGCGGAAGGGAAGAGTTCTACACCGTGTAACCAAATAACAGAAACTAAATGAGTTACGAGGTATGGCGCAAATAAATTAGCTTGGTTTAATCGACAGCTTTCCAAAGAGGTACGGATTGAGAGAAAAAGGACCTAAATATTCTTTGTATATTGAGGTGCGGATTGAGAGAAAAAGGACCTAAATATTCTTTGTATATTGAACAAATAACAAAAGCTATGGATAGGGAATTGAATGAAACCTGAAGAAGTAGTTTGTAAGTACAAAGTTACAAGTAACAAAGTTTTTGAAATTCTAAGGTTGAATTAAACAATTTTTAAATAGATAAATTTTAGGTTCTTGTTACTTTTAAATATGTAAACGTGCAATGTTAAAATTACAAGTCATCTACTAAATTCAAAGTTAGCATGTGAAATGCAAAGTTACAAGCAACAAAGTTTTTGAAATTCTAAGGTTGAATTAAAGAATTTTTAAAACTGAAATTTGAAAAGTATATTAAATTTGATAGATAAATTTTAGGTTCTTATTACTTTTAAATATGTAAACGTGCAATGTTAAAATTACAAGTCATCTACTAAATTCAAAGTTAGCATGTGAAAGTTGGTTAGACATTGGAAAGTCGAAATTAAGGATAGGATTTTGTAATCTATTTACATAATTTAATTTAAAAAGAATTTGAGAAAGAATTTTTCTTAAGTTATTAAAGTAACCTAAGTTGTCAATCAAGATGATAAGATGTGGTGCTTCTTTTAAATGATTAAGCTATATATAAATTTATTATAAATCTACTTATTTAAGTAATTTATAAATTCATGCATAATTTTTTAATTCATTTTTAATATTCCTTTGAAGGGGAATACAACTAGCATACATATCTTCAATACATTTATTTAAAGAACTTCATGAATTCTTAAGATTGAAATTTGAAAAGTCTATTCAATTTGATGGATAAGTTTGAAGTTACTGTAATTTTTAAACATCCAAACATGTGGTGTTCAAGTCTAAATTTGTTTATTAAATTTAATCACTAAATCCAAAGCTAGAATGTAAAACTTGGTAAGCCATTCCATAGTCAAAACTAAAGATAGACTTTTGTAATCTATTAACATAATTTTAAAAAAAAAAAAGTTGAGAAAAATGTTTAATTTTTTTAAATTATTAGAGTAATGTAAGTTGTCAATCAAGATGATAAGATGTAATATTTCTTTTAAATGGTTAATGTAAATATAGGCTTATTATAAATTTACTTTAAATTTATCAATATTTTTTGTATTTTAATATAGCATCTAAGGGGAATAAAATTAGTATACATATCTTAAATAAATCTATTTAAAGAACTCCAAGAGATATCAATCTTGAGGTGTTTATCAATGAATATTGAATTTTGTTCTAGATAAAATTATAAGTTAGTTATTAGTAAAAAATAGAAGTTGATCCAAATTGACATTAATTCTAATATAACAATTTCATAAAAATAAAACTAAAATTTTGATAGTATGAAGAATATGTGTCAAAAAGTTATCTTATTATCACCCTAAACTTTAATAATAATATTTGAACATTATAAAACCTATTTTTTAATAACCCATAATAATTAAAATTTTAAATTAAATGAATGTAATAATCAATTAGTACTAATAATAAATTTTATATATTATTTTATCTTATTTAATAAAGATACCGAAAACTACTCTTTTTAAATATCAACATAAAGATATAAGTTATTCAAAATAAATAAGTTATGTATAGAGATCTACATTTTTATAATGTTAAAATCATATACATCATAACTTTGAATACATCACTAAAATAGTTTCGTACAATTGAAAACAAAAGACACAATTCACACTCTATTTTAAACACCCTTTGTTCCTTCCTTATAAATTAAAATCATAATCAACCATAAATATAACTTTTCATGACCTTAAAATAATAATTCAAAGACATAAACTATATGGAGAGATTAAAATATTTATAATGTATATTTGTTTCAACATATACATTCGATAAGTATCCATGGTATCAATACATTTAATAAGAAACAAATCTTAGTGAAGGAGCATGTGCATGATAAACAAGAGAATGAAATATTAATAGCTAGAATTTAATTCTAAGGGAGAACCACCATATTTGGGATAGCAATTGGGGAGCCTTCTAAAGCATCTATTTCCATTAAGATTACTTATGGGAGAGTCTCCCATCACCTCTCAAAGCCCAAAAAATCTAACTAAGCTAACAAGGTTGTAAGAAATTTGGCACAACATGGTTATTTTACATTGGGAGATTCTTCAAAAGTGTTTCAATTAGAGGTGGGAGTGAGGATCAACATTTCAAAATTGGTTACAAATAAAATAGTTTCTATAATTAAAAATTCACTGATAAGTAATTTCTTCTCTTCCTATCCCAATATAAATGTTAAAAATGGATTAATTCTATGTGCAAGGTAAAGGGAACTGTATTGGAAAGTGCTATATCCAAGAACATTTTAATTTTTCTTTCTCTTCCTTTGAATATCTCAACAAGTTCCTTATTGAGGGTCCTTACTTCATAGGTAAATATAAGTGAAAGCAAGACTTTGATCCACAAGTTGACAGGTATTTGTTATTCTTCCCATTTGGATTTGTCTCTATGGATTTCCACTTGAATTTTAGTATGAATAATATCTCATGTGTATTTCCAATATGTTTGGTCATTACCTAGTAATGGATAAAGTTACAAAGTAAAAAACCAAGTTGGCCTTTACAATAATTTGTGTGAATGTTAAGGTGAACAATATCCTTCCAAAATCAATTACCCTCTAATGAAATTTTTTGAAGTACGCTCAAAATATCATCTATGAAAACTCAAGGCTTTAAATTACTAAAATTATTCCCACTTTATGTTTGAGAATCCAAGATCTACTTGTAAACTCAAAACAATCCACAAATGAGAATATGAAAAATTATAAAATATCATAAGCAAGTGATGTAATTTAAAATTTACAAAGGACCCTTTCTTATAATGGCAAGGACAAAGAGGTGAGAAGGTAGGATTGAAAATTTGACTACCCCTCCAAGTATGAAATGATTGTAGGAATAAGTGTTGAGACACTTGGTGAGTCTGCATGAGGTGAGAAAAAGTCTATATAACCTCTAACTGAGCTTAATTGTAATGTGAATAGCACCCTAATAAGTAGGTTAAAAGCTAACTAGCTTCATAATATTCTTTCACACTAACAATAACTCTTAAGTGATATTGAGTAAGATAAACACTAAAAAAATGCATTCCAACAACAAGGGTTTATAAGGTGCTCATACATAATAATGATCTCTCACAAGTGGAGACAAATGAGAAAACATAATGCAGAAAAAATCTTGTCCAAAAGAGTGGAAGATAACGATAAGACCTCTTGAAAATATGTCTCATTAATACAAGAATGTGATGATGCAAAAATATTGAAGCATGTCGGAGCTCTAAATTTTTTCCAAAAATGAACTAGTTTCTCCTAAAATAAGTGAGCCTCTAGAAAAATTAGATCAAGATAAGATATACGAAAACTAAAAAATTGAATATATAGAGCACTACTCAACCATGAATAGATAGATAACACAAAGACAATCAAAATCTATGAAGTTGAAGACATAAATAGTACTATGATAAATTGGAGAAAAAGTTAAAAAATGTAATGATTGACCTATAGTACACTAGTCAGATATGTATCACAATGCTCTACATAAATACTAGAATATCATGTCAAAATATGATCTAATGAAATAATCCCCCCATTGGAGAGATAAAATAGTAGGTCTACATTACCTCCCAAAAATAGAAGGTTTATTCACTTCTGGCACTGAGCAGGGTGATGGCGTTGGATCTGTGTCGGCCCAGGTGGATCACGGGCCTACCTCGAGCATCAAGAAAACTGCGGAGGAGCCGAAGCGGGAGGACTCCCAAAATAAACGTGCGGATGACCCAGGGGGAAAGAATATTCTGGTCCCTCCCCCTTTTATTCCTGTCGACGGCTGCCGAAAAGGTAACCTCAAGGATGCAGCTGGATCTGGTGACTCGAACGGTGGGCAATGAAAGAAGTGGGCCTCTCTTTTTGGGGTTAAACCCAATGGTAAGTCTTTCTTTCCCCCAGTCAGCAATATTTCCAACCCTTCAGCTGGTAAATTTGCTAACTCTATTCCTGACGAGATCATTGATCATAATATTGCAATAATGGAAAACTCCCTGGTTGGAAAATTCATGGGCCAAAGGCCAAATATTGAGATTGTTAGGGATTTCATTAGAAAAAAATGGAGAACAAATGGTAGTGTTTTTGTTGCTGCCCTCCCTAAAGGGTTCTTTTCTTTTGAGTTCTTGAACTTGGATGATATTAAGGCTGTTAGATGCGGAGGACCTTGGGTTGTTGGGAAATCTACTCTGGCACTTAAAAAATGGTCCTCAAACTTAGATCTGTCAGATTCCATCTTTGAGAATGCTCCAGTTTGGGTTAGGATTCATGGTCTCCCTTTGGAATATTGGAATGAGGATGTGTTTAGGGGGATTTCTAGCTCCTTTGGGGAGCTCTTATCGATTAACCCCATGACTGCGGCTAGAAGGAGACTGGTGTTTGCCAGAATTTGTGTTGGTGTCTCTTAGGATGCTGATCTCCCCTCCTCTATTGAGATCCTCTCAAAACTTCGCTCTTGGTCGCAAGTTATTGAGTTTGAGACCATTCCTTTCACTTGCTTTAACTGCAAAAAATCTGGTCACTGGGCGAAGCACTGCCCCATGAAAGTTGTTAAAGTAATGGAAAAACTCAATAGGGTTTCAAAAGCTGTTTGGAAAAAGAAGTAGGAGGAAAATTGTACAATGGGGTTTGTGGGAAAGGCTGTTGTTACCCCTAACACCCACTCGGGTGAAGCTGGTAATGTTGGCCCCTTTTTCATGGCCCCTGAAGTTCCAGCCTCTGAGCTCAAGGCTGACCTTTAGAATTTAGGTGAAGGAGTGGACAGTACTGAAGGCACCTTGGCTCTAAGTAATACGGATGGAACTCAACACAAGATGTCTGAAGAAGCTGTTAATGAAGACTCTCCTAGTCTTCAGAATAAAGGTGAAGGAGTGGATTGTACTGTTGGTACCTTGGCTCTAAGTAATATGGATGGATCTCAACACAAGATGTCTGAAGAAGATGTCATTGAAGGCTCTGCCACCCAGATCCCCCAAGCTTTGTTTCTGGAACTTATTGCCGATTCTCAGGTCAATGTGGATAGAGTGGAATGGGAAGCAGCGAATTTAGCCCTTAGTAAATCAAATGATTCTTCTTCTTCGGAGAAAAGCCCCCTTTTTCAAAATCCTATGACGCCAGGGCTGGATGATATTTCTTCTCAGGGTCTCTCTATTGAGGTTGGCATTCCTTTGGTTGTGTCTCTGGTGGGGACAAATATCCTAGGAGCTATTTATTGCTCGGATTTGGCTTCTTCGGTTGTTGTTAAAGACACCTTTTTAGACCCAAGCCAGGAAAGTATTCTTGAAAAAGGCAATTCCCTGCCTTCCAGGAATGGACTTATGGATACCCTCCCTTGGGAGCAAAAATTCCTTTCTAATAAAGAATGGGATTCCAGTAAAGAATTAGACAGTCAAGAGGATACTGATAGAGAAGTGCTCTCTAAAAAAAAAAAAAAAAATCAAAGATCAGAATTAAAATCACCCCCTGTGGGATTTCAACGAGGTCGAGAGCAAAAGTGAACTGTGGGGCAATCTCCATGGCCAAAGGCAGAAAACCCAAAAATCTAATTAGAGAGCACCATAGCTTTCAAGAAATTGTGGATGGGTCCCAAAAAACCATCCCGGAACTCCTTCTCTCACCCAAATTCTCATGAAGTTATTATCTTGGATTATTAGGGGTCTAAATAATCCCCACAAGCAGGATATTTTACACAATTTTGCTCAGGATCAGAAGCCTGATATTCTCCTCATTCAGGAAACCAAAATGTTAAGAGAAAAGGTTGAAAAGATCTCTGTGTTCAAGCACTACTCCATTCAGGGCAGTGATTCTGTTGGGGCTTCTGGTGGGGTGGCGACTTTCTGGAACTGTATGGTTATAAGAGGTGATCCTCTTCTCTCTCGTCCTAACCATGTTGCCACTAGATTCACTCATATTAGAGATAATTTCAGCTGGATTCAGTCTAATATTTATGCGCCGAACTATAAAAAAGCTCATAAGGATTTTTGGAAAGAGCTGGCTGCCTTCTGGAATATCTTTCAAATGACCCCTGGGTTGTCATGGGAGACTTCATTTCTCCTCTCCTTCTGGGTGAGAAGTTTGGAGGGTCTCAGATTAATGAAGAAAGTAAAGAAGACCTCTTGGATTTCATTAACAATCATGCCTTGATAGATCTGGATTTGCAAGGTAGCTCTTACACTTGGTCAAATAGAAGAATTCTGTCGAATTTGATCCAGGTGAGACTTGACAGAACCCTTGTTTCTGATATCTGGTTTTTAAACTATTGTTGTTCTTTGAAAACCCTCCCTAGGATTGGTTTTGATCATTTCCCCATTAGTTTTGTTGCTGACTCCTTAAAGATTAAGAGGAATACCCCCTTTCGCTTTGAGAAGATGTGGCTCTCCCATCCACTCCTCCATGAAGAAGTTAGGAAGTGGTAGAATATCAAAATTAAAGGCACTAATTTTTTTAGAATCGCCAAAAACTAAGGGAAGTTAAAATGAATCTCAGAAAGTGGAAAAAAGAGTCTTTTGGCAATATCTTTCAAATAAAATCTGAACTTCAGTTTAGGCTGTCTGAAATCCAAAATAAAATTCAGAAGGAAGGCTATTTGGGTGATACTAAAGAAAAGGAAAATGAGATTCTCTCAAAACTCCATGAGGTTATTACCAGAGAAGAGGAATTTTGGAGACAAAGGTCTAGAGCTCTTTGGCTAAAAGCTGGAGATAAAAATACTAGATACCTTCACCTTTCAGCTTCTAAACATAGGGCAGCTAACAAAATTGCTAAGATTGTGGTAGAGGGTAGATCTTACGAGGAGGAGGAAGAAATTAGAAGAGAAGTTGTTCTTTTCTTTAAGAATCTCCTATCTGAGAAAGAGGACATTGATGTAGATGATCAAAATCAGCTGCTGGATGCTATCCCTAGTATTGTTAATTCCAGAGATAATAAAATGTTAACAGCAATTCCCACCAGTGAGGAAATTGAAAAAGCCATTTTTTCTTTTGAAGGAAGCAAAGTACCTGGCCCTGAAGGCTTCCCTTTACTTTTCTTCCATTGGTTTTGAGATATTGTCAGGGAGGATGTTGAGAAGGCGGTGAAAGAGTTCTTCTGTTCTAGAAACTTGTTGAAGGAGTTAAATGCCACTTTCTTGGTCCTTATCCCCAAAAAGCCTGGTGTGTAGGATTTTGAAGGCTTCAGACCCATTAGTCTCTGTAATTCCTTCTATAAAATTATTTCCAAAGTGCTTACCTCTAGGCTGCTCATTATTTTGCCGTCTTTAATTGCCCCTCAACAGAATGGATTTGTGCCTGGAAGAAAAATTCTTGACTCTATTGTCCATGCTCATGAGAATGTTCATTCCCTCTTGGTGTCCAAATCGGAAGGTTTTCTTCTTAAGCTTGGAATTTCGAAGGCTTATGATAGGGTGGATTGGAATTTCCTGTTTAAAATATTAAAATCCTTTGGTTTTAATGAAAGGGTTTTGCAGCTCATTGAACAACTCATCTCCTCTGCTTCTGTGGTGGTTCTAATTAATGGTTCCCCTTCTACCTTCTTCTGAAGTTCTAGAGGTTTAAGACAGGGTGATCCCATTTCTCCTATCCTTTTCATGATTATGGCTGAAGTTTTAGGTAGAAACATGAGTAAATTCGTTGCTCAAAGATCTATTATGGGGCTTAAACCTTCATCGAACAATTTGATATGCTCTCATCAATAGTTTGTGGATGACACTTTGCTTATGGGATGGTCTGCTGTCTCGAAAGCTAAAGAGATGAAGAAATTGTTGGATACCTATGGTAGAGCTTCTGGTCAGGTCATAACCAAGCAAAAAAGTTTGTTGTTCTTCTTTAATACTCCCTTGCACAGACGAAAAAATATTGTTGGAATTCTTGGTTGCAAGATTGAGTCCCTTCCTGCTTCTTATTTGGGGTTACCCCTTTCTTTAAAACCTCTGGACACTTTCTGGATATCTTTGGTTGATAGATTTGAGAAAAAACTCTCAGGCTAGAAAGGTGCTCGCCTAAGTTAGGCTAGAAAACTCCAGCTTCTTAAAGCCTCATTGCAAAATCTCCCCATCTATGCTCTCAGTCTTTTTAAAATTCCCTCCAAATATGCTGAAACTATTGAGAAGATTCAAAAGAGGTTCCTTTGGTCTGGAGTTGAAGAAAAAAAAAGAATGCCTCTTGTTGGATGAGATTTGGTTTGCAGATCTAAAAAGGAAGGAGGCTTGGGGCTAAGAAGAATTATACCGTTGAACAAATCGCTCCTAGCTAAATAGATTTGGAGACTTTTTTCTTGCTCTGGTGAATGGAGTGATTTAATCAAAAGTAAGTATCTGCAGAACAATAATTCCCTCAGAGATTTTGTGGATAACCCCAATCTCCTGAAAGGATCTAGTTGCTGGAACTACATGTCTGATGGGATTAAGGTTGTTAAATTGGGATTGAAATGGCAGGTGCGTAATGGAAACAAGGTTAGATTTTGGGATGATTTTTGGCTGTGTGAGGGAGTTAAGAGTGACACTTTCCTTATGTGGCATAAGAAGACCGAACTCCACTCCAATGTTCAAGCTCTTTTGGAGTTCGATATGGTGAACGAAAAAAAGGCAGCGTCATGTCATAATGAGAAAGGTACAATTCATGAATAGCAATATTCGAAGATATTATGGGGCCAAGTGGATCCAGATGATTAATTATCTCCTTTGGCACGTTTTGTGGGTCCTGAGAAACAAAGGAACTTTCTGGAATAGGACTTCTATCTGTAACAGTATCTGCACTAACCTGTCGATTATGGGTGGGGAACTGAAGAGGGTGGAGCCTACCAGCTATGAATCACACACCAAGAATGCTAAAGCTTGGAGAAAAATCAGAAGGGGTGGATTACTTCCATTCATTTAGAAGCTCTGTGGCCCTAAGGAGGAGATTAATGACTTCTTTGAGAAGAATTGGAATGATGGGGAGGTTTTCCTGTTTGGGAGGAAAGTTCAAATTGATGAAGCCCTGATTGCGGAGGTCACGGGATTTCTGATGGAAGAGCACAAATTCTTCAGAGACAGGAAATTCTCCGATGAAGCTATTTTGAAATTTCCCAAATTTGAAACGGAGAAACAAAATCTGGTCAAGATGTCGAATAGCTACTATGAAGTGGACACTATAAAATCTCTGTGGAGAAAAGTGCTAAGGGTTATCATGGAGTACATCACGCTTGATGACCGCTTCACTAGGGTCTATGGCTATCACTTCGTGTTGCTTAATCACTTCCAGCATAAGGTGCGTATCTCTATCCCCTTCTTCTTGCTCTGCTCTTTGAGAAATAGTTTTTCTGGTCATAGAAGAAGACCTAATAGATACTTGATTCTTCACACAGGTCTTTTAAGACTTATTTTTGAGCACTTTCAGAATATGCCCGCCCTTCCTAATCCTGTTGCCCCGCTGGAGCTTGATGATGATGATACTGAGCCTAGCTCGTCTGAAACCAAAGCTTCTCCCGACCATGTTCTGAGCCCTCGCCTCCTTTGCCCCCTCCTTCTGCTTCTGACCGCCTCCCTCAACCTTTTGGAGCTTGCTCTGTTTCGGCCTCTGGCCATTCTAACCCTAATGCCAATTTGGTTCGCTCTAGCCCCCTGGTTAATAAGCTTGTTTCCTACCCTAATGACTCCCCTGCTGTTTCTGCTAAGATGGCTGGGGCCAGCCTTGAGGAACTTCACACACCCTAGAATATTCAACAGGAAAACTTGAGCCCCCCGAGAGGTGCGGAGTCAGTGTTTTTTGGGGTCAATCCTGATTGTGACCCCCCTTTTGACTTTGTTGGTAATGCCAAAAGCTACTCCCAGGACCAACTCAATTTTGCCGAATGGGTTTTTCATGAGATAAGCGAGCTAAAAACAAAAAAAAATTCTCTTCATAGCAAACTGGGGGAAATTGAAGTTAAAGTCGCTAGGCTTATTCAGCTCGAACCGAAGAAGCACAACAATATGAAGGGTTTTCCTCAAAAGGACAGCACTACTGAAAATGAGCTTGAAAGAATCAAAGGAACCTTGAAAAAGATCACCGACCAAAACTACAGAATTGCTAGACATAACTCTATTATCATCAAAGCTATGTCTGAAAGACTGGAGAAAACCTAGAAGATAGATCTGATTGTCGACCTTGATCAGGAGAAAGACCAGGACGAGGAAGCTAGAATATCCAAACATACCAGATCTAGCACGAAAAGGAAAGTCCAGACTACCCCTAGTATGGCTTAGATCTTTATGGAGGGGGCTCAGGAAATGGCAGACTTGGAGGAGGTTGCGAGTGAGCTCCTGAACTCTATGAACTAGTGGTGGTCGGGCCCTGCTTCTTCTCTTTGTTGGCTATTTGTTCGCTTCTTTGAGGCTTTTTATTGCTGCCTGTTGATGCTAGTTTTATTTTCTCTGGCAGTTTTTTTGTTTTTTGGACCGTTGCTTCAGTCTTTTCCTGTATTGTTACTTTGTGGTTTCAGGTCCCTGTAAAACCCATTTATCCCCCTTTTATCAAAAACACTATGGTAATTCCCCCTAATACTGATGAGGAAGATTTATTAGTATATCAATTGAGATTGAGCACAAAATTGTGCACAATAATGTAGATCCATTATTAGGTCCAAAAAGAGGTATAAGAAATTAAATAAAGGTGTGCATCAAGTCACACACACATGAGGAGAGAATCAAAAGGATCCATTGTTATGATAAAAAATCAAGGCACTACAAAAACCCCCATTACACTTTATAATTTAGTGCAAGTACAAAATTTTCTCCCCAAGGAACACACATTTTATGATAGTTTATTGCTTATCAATTGTGCTTGATTCATTTTATTGTAGTTTGCATATTGCATTTATTATTTGATAATTAATACATCATAATATAAAAAAATCATACCACTAGATAGATGATCAAAAGTTATGCACAATGAAAATAAATCACTCAAAAAATCATACCACTAGTCCATTAATGAGGCTCTTAACGATGAGAAATAAGTCAAAAAAATATAACAATAAAGGGGTAAACTTGGGGATGAAAAATGATCACATCATATTGACACCAACTAATGACATATTCTTAAAACTACAAAGTAAATTATTTGATTCCTAGAGCTATACAAGTGATGGAAAAATTAATATTTTAATGATTAAAAAATTACTGAAAAGGGTGATCCCACAAAGCTAGTTTACAATTTCTCGGAGATTTTATTTTTTTGCTGAAATAACATATTTTTAGAAAATATAGTGATTTAAACCTTAAAAAGTTGTATTTAAAGTATTCTAATTGAAGAGGGTTTGATCAAACTACCTTATATCAAACCCGCTTGGATAGATCCCCATTACTTTTAAAACATACCTATAATGGAGTCTCCTTTACACCTATCAAAATGTTGATAAGAAACCACTTTTGATTTACCTTTTGGGGGATCAAATGAATTCATTTAAAATTCATTTTTTGTAAGTATGTTGTCCTTATTATAAGGTTCCCAAAAAGTATAATTTAAAATAAAATTAATTTTATTAGTATATTTATTTTTTTATTTCTTGTGAATGTAGGTTTTTCACTGAAAATTGAGCTCTTTGTTCTGCACATGTGGAAATATAGAAAATTATCAAAAAGGAATTGAAGAATATGAGCGCACTAAATATTGAAGTTCTTCCTCGTTGGACCAAAAAGAATAGAAAATGTTAAAGAAGAAGACACCACCTCAAACAATCAAGGAAGAGGAACCTTCAATGCAAAAAATGGTAGAGGCATTTCATAAATCCTCGACTACATATATGGTTGCTCTTTATTATCATCAATTATAATAAAGTAATTAATAATGATTGCAAATTATCATATTAGTTTGAAAGAGCTAAAAACCATATATATCCTTTTGATTTATCAATTCATATTTAATGTAAGATTAGTTTTAAAAAATAAAAGTAAAAGTGGTAAAAAATTTATTGAAAGAAAGAAGTAAACAATACAAAGAGATCAATAATCCAGTAGGAACCCAAGAAAAGAAACCTCATGAAAACTCAACCTAAACAAAACAACCTCCCTCACAACCAAAAACACCTCAATCAACCAACTCATCAAAAATGACCCTCTCTAATTCATTACTATAATTAGAGAATAATTACCCCTAGTCCTCGATCTTCCGATACTCATCCTACTCTAAAGCCCACTTGGCTAAAAAATTAGCAGCCCTATTCTATTCATGTGAGGTGTGAGTGAAAGACACCACCTCCAACATAGAGAGCATCCAAGGAATTTGATGAACAACTAGAGAAAGATGCAAATTAACATCAGTCTAGTTTCTCTCATTCAACAAATTAAAATAAAAAAACTATGAGTCTGATTCACATCTAATATTATTCCATTCCCTAGCATAAGCACACTCAGAAGCCCTAAGAATCACCAACCCCTCCATAAATTTGTCATAATGTTTCCATTTATGAAAGGAGAAGAAGAAAATAACTAATCCAGAACAATCTTGTGTAATTCCACCAATCCTAACAGGCCTAATATTACTCTTGGAGGAACCATTAGTATTTATCTTCAAAGTATCCACCAGAGGAGGTAGTCATCTACCAACCTTTTGAACCTTCTTTTTAGGCCACCTACCTCTTAAAACACAAGTAGAGCTTGAAGTATAACCTTGTAAGCCAATTTTATTCACAATATCATCACCACTCCTTTCCAAAGGATACACCACTTTACATTTAGCTTCCACCATCTCATAGATCATTCCAAAAATTATATGCCAAACCTATTGAAAAATTAGCCTATTCCCATGAAAAAATCCCTACAATTTCTTTCTTTCCAAAATTTCCAAAGAACGAAGGTAGGCCCAATGTACCAAAAAATCTGGAGGAAAGAAGCTTGAGAAGGAGGCCTACCCATACTTCGATATAAATCAACAAGGGGAGAAGCATGAACACAAGGATTTTTCCAAACATCCCACCAAAAATGCCAAAGAAACATAGAGAAATAACAACATGGAAAACCAAGTGGGTAGAATCCTCGTCATTACAACTACACAAAATGCAAATGGAGGGGCCCTAGAATCCCCACTTTTGAAGATTGTCCCAAGTTAAAAATCTATTCCAAGCTAGAGTCCAAACAAAATAATTACACTTTTTCCAAGAGAACTTATTCCACATATTTTTCTGCAAAGGAACCTCCACCCCTCCAAACTTAGGAGCCATCAACACTTGTTACTCACTAGCCACAGTGAAACCACCCTTAGGATCCAAACTCCAAGCAAGAATATACTTATCCCAAAGAGAGGTGCATTGTCTACCAACCAAAATATTATGAAGTTCAACATAGTCCTCCTCTGAGACAATAAGATGTCACTCGCAAGGATCCTTTCACGTGCCACCTCTGTCTACCCATAGGGATACGAAAACTTAAAATGAATCACCCTTGACCAACTAGCCTAAGAAACATTGGAAAAGATTCAACAAATTAAGATAATGATGCAAAATGGTGGTAAAATTATCCCAAGAATCAAACCAAAAGAGAGCCTTAACCCCCGTATTACATATCTAGAACAATCCTTCCTTGATCAACACAACCCCTTTCTTAAACATACCCCAAATCATAGAACCTTTCCTACCAAAGGGTAGCGGGGAATCTCCTCCTTTAGAACCCCTTGAAGGTACTTGTGAGATAATATCTTGGGCTAGATATGATCCTATTCTAAACAACGCCTCCAATAAATCTATTCAGCCAATGCAAACTTGGAAAGAGATGATAGCCGCAGACCGAGACCCCCAAATTGCTTCAGACTACACATAATATCCCACTTCACAAGGCTCCATGTAGAAGAAGGCAAACAATGACCCCATAAGAATTTTCTAGCCAAGGAATTCAAATCCTAAACCCAACCAGAGCCACCTGGAACATACACCTTGTTGATGGTGTTTTTATGCACTTCTCAACACAGGCAGTGCATAGGCGCACTACCTCTCTTGAAAGACAATGTCCCACAATCGAATTACAGAACACTATCCCAAGGTCTCTCAGATGTCAGGTCATGACAGTGCTTAGATACCTCAATAGTTTGATATGATTTGCTGGAATCATAAGGCGGTCTTACAGAAAATAAAAAGTGTGGACACAAAGCATGAAGTTGGATTTTGAAATAGAATCCTTAGGATGGGAAGTTGTTATGCACCGGCTGTAGGTTCAAACAACAATCTTGAACTCCATTTAGTTGTTGGATTTGGCTTTACAATGTGCAATGAACCTTAGTATTGGTCAGTTACTAAAAAAAGAAAAAGGGCAAAGGGGAGGAAAAGTTCCTAAGTCTGAAGCTTGCTATGAATAGTGACAATGGAGTTCCTGCAATGGACAATTCCTCAAAACAATATCCTACTTAACCAGGGATTTCACAGTATCATAAAAATTGTGCTATCTTCTGAGGGCTGCAGATATTTCATCATTCATCCACCACATACATGCATGAATCAAAGATAAGTGCTTGGGGAAGCTTTAAATTTAAGTCTAGGCTAACTTTGCACAGCTATCTACCTTCAGCAAATAGCAAAAAGTATGGACTAAGGGATCATCAACAAGGCAGGAATTTTCACAATCACCCAACAACATTCCTAAGATTATTCAAAGAAAGTAAATAGCTAGCTAAACAGCAATAAGATCTAAGCTAAACATGTGAAATTGGAGAATGAATCAAATAACATGAGAGTAACCAAGAAAATACACCAAGTCAATATCTTTTCTTATAAATTTCAGCAGCATGTCTTTACAACAACTCAACTCTCACTTTTGCAAATGAAGGGAGTGCTCTATTTATAGTTTTCAAAAAGTTAAATGAATGGCCAAGATTCATTCTCATTATGTGGCCAAGATTCATTACAAAATAGGGTTTCACCTACCCCCAAATAGATTTCAATTTAAAATTACACTTTTGTCCCTTCCCTATTTCGTCTTCTAGCTGATGACACTATAGCTCTTTTGCCCCGTAGCTGATTGTTGTTTCCCTTTGCTGTAGTTACTCCTCAAGAAGGTCCTCTTCTTTGGCCGAGCTGTCCTCTTGCTCCTCGGAAGATGCGTGCTCTATGTACTTGAGGATGACGGCCTGGAGCTTTTCTATCTTGAGGATTTCACATCGCAATGCCTAATAGCTCCATTCCTTAGCGTTCTCTTCTAGCCTTTTCCAATCTTCATCATACTTCGAGCCTTGGTCTCTGAATAGCTTTGATCAGTCGAAGGCGCGGGCAACAAAACTTAGGAACTCTGTTGTGATTTCTCCGGCTATCCCATCCTTCATCTTCTCCTGGAAGCATGGCTTGATCTTTTCTGGATCCATTTGTACCGTGGGCATATCATAGCTCATCATCAGCTTAAGGTATTGGGCACATTCTGCCCAAATTTCCTTGATCCACCCAATATCTAGATCCCCTCTGCCCAGGATTTTCTCCAACCTCTCCTTCCAGTTGTCGAGGTCTCTGCGCCACACATCCACCAGCCAATGATCTTCCTTTTTCAGCTCTAGCTTCTCCTACCACGTGTTCTCAGGCATCTGAAGGATGGCTTCAATTCTTAGGAGGGTGGAGTCGTATGTTGCAGGGAAATTGGTGCAGAGTCTCCTCGTGCTCTCCAGGGATTGAATCAGGTCCAAGAACTTGTTGGATTTCCGCACAACCCTACTGATTCCCATGTTTCTGATGTATGCAACCTGTCGGAACCAATCCTTGGTGGTTTTCTCCAAGTTCTTACTCCTTTCCATTTTGTCTATCTATTCTTTGGAGAGCAACTACGGTGTGGCTGTGGAGGTGGTGGGCAGGTCATCCACTAAAGACCATTGCTATATGTAGTCTGTTAGGGCAGCAACCTGCGCTTTAAGCTCATCCTTGAAGACCTTGTCCTACTTTATTAGGTGTACCACCGTGGCCACCAACTCCTCCAGGTGTTCAACCTTGTGCTCTCTAGTTGTCGTCCCCAAGTCAATGGTGGAGATATTATAGCTCACCCCTGCCTGGCCAATAGTAGGTGTCACAATTTGTGTTGCTTGGGAACCATAAGTGTCCATTGTTATCTTGGATCAGACCTTGGGCTTCTTCTCCTTCTTTTTCATGATCAGGGATCGAGCCAAGATGGCCTCCAATCTTGCCCTTAGGTCCTTTAGTACCGAGGTTTTCTTCTCAAGTTGCCTCTCCAACCAATCGGGCATAGCAGACTTATCCTTGGGTGCATCATGGCTGCCTTCACCCTTCTCAGTCAGAGGCAAGACCTCTGCCTCCTTTTCCTTTCAGGGTTCTTCTTTCTCTAGGGTAGCATCCTCCTCCTCTTCGTCTGAGTCACAAATGAACACAAGGCGTTTGACAGGCAGCTTGGTGGACAGCTGTCGGGTGGGACTTTCTTCTTTCGCTGCCTCTTCTTCTTTCTTCTCTTCAGTAGCCTCGGCCTCGGGGCTCCTGACAGCATGGGTCTCAGCTGCAGATAAATCCTTTTCCGGCTGCTCCTCTGGTGGCTGCCCCTCTTCACCATGTGGTGACTTTTTTGTTTCTTCCCCAATGTTCTTTAGCTGTTGTGCCATCTCCTCCTCAAGGTCCTCATCGAAAGTCTGGATGATCTCCTTTGCACCTGAGCCATCCTCTTCATCCCCACTCTCGGAAGAGCCTGTCTCTTCTCCCTCATAGACCACCCTGTCAATAGTTCGGTGCTCGTACTCGGGGTGCTCGTGATACTTATCGACCTCCTCTATAGACTTCGAGGCTTCCTGCTTTCGCTCCTCCAACTCCTTTGAGATCTATATTGTGGCTTCCATGGTTAGCGGCCTTGTTGGCAGTTGTGAAGGCTGAGCTGTTGCAAGGACTTGGGCAAGGGCCGCATGGAGAGCTAGATTCATTAAAATCTGGGAAAGCTCAGGGGGGAGGTTCTACATATGTCTCATAAGGGCCTCAGGCATAGCGGCAGTGGGAATAGGCGATGTTATTATTGCCAGAGGGAGGGAAGTAATTGGAGACATGGTAGCAGAGGAAGGAGGAGTGGTCATGCCAGAAGAGGAGTCAACGATGATTACTGACCTGGCTGGGGGCGAAGGGGCAAGATGGACAGAAATGTCCACCGCCGTCGGAGATGAGGCGACTGCAACCAGGGAGGCGGGTGGTGCACCAGGAGGGGCAGGGAGAAGCAAGGGAGGCTGCAATTCTATCGTAGCCACCGTCTGCTTGAGCCTTTTGGGAGATGAGCCTCCCATTTCTTTCTTTGCTTGCTCCTTGGGATCTACAGACTATGCAGTTTCTGTTCCCTTTCTCTTTTAGGACCTAGTGACGGGAGGAGACTTGGAGGTCCCGCCAGTTGATGTGGTGGCAGCAATGTCCTCCATGGCACTCGCTTCACTCTTGAGCCCTTCATATGTCAGGACTACTCCTTCTCGCTTTAGGTGCGCCACCTGCCCATCAATCCACTCCTTAGTACGAGTTATGATTGGCTGGGTGATGGTATCTAGGTCATTGACCTCTTGTTCGTCCCAGTCGATCGACGGTATTGGCAGATTAGCAACTGCAGGGTACCTTGGGTGCATGATCGTGGACTCGTCCTCCTCGACTTGGTCTGGTATCAGGAATAGTTGCACCCTTCTTAGGAAAAGTATTGTCATATGCATGTAGTGCCTGGCGCGCACCTCCTTGTCATCTTGGCAGTCAACCCAGAAATCTTCAATGTGGTATTGGTGGGCATATACCGGCCCTAGTGCTTTCCTGATGTGGCCATGTGGATCCATCCGCGGGTGGGCAGTGTACCAGTCGAAATTGTAATCCTTGAGCTCCTTTTTAGAGTTACTGGCACATTGGGAAGTCTATAGTCGATACAGGCCCTGGCCGAGGGTCATAGGGTAGGAGATCCCCACTACGTGCTTATTGCTGAAGATCGCTTGGATGTGTTGGAGCTACCGAGAAAGCTCCAAGAGGATGATCCTGTCATTTGGGTACCATGGTAATCTATTTGGCCGTTCCGTGAAACCCTGGGCCTAGATGTAGGTGAACTTGGGGAACTGGATAAACAAGAAGGCATATTCCCTTAAGAGCACCCTGGCGCTTTGGGAGACCCTCCTCTCGAAGTCTCCAGCGATCAATCTGATGATGTGGCCAATGAAGGCATCATTGACCCGGCAGTACTCCTTCTTGAAGTTGTGGTACTGGAGTTGCGGATATTTATCAAATGGCTTGAGCCCTCACTTATGCCCCTAATCGGGTGCCACAAATAACCTGTTGTATTGTCTTTGACCTGCCAGGGAGTACACCAAGTAGGAGCTCATGTAGAACTTAGAACTCTTCTTCACGTTGACAAATTGCTCATGGAAGCAGTTGCTAATGATGCTTCCCCAGTCAAATGAGACCTTGGTTGTAACGTCCTCATTCCCCCGTAAGATCTGTTCAATGTAATATGCCATCCACTCCTGGAAGTAAGTGGCCGTTGGAAGACCCATGACCCTGCTCAACATGGTCACCAAGTCGTGGTAGTCCTCGTGGAAATCGCTACGGAAGAGTTCCTAGGGAACCTTCGCAGTGCTGCCCCATTTTTCCTTAAGCCAATGGAGGTTGATTGACTTTTTGCACCCTGATGGATTAGCATCCCACGCCGCCTGGCATTCTTCAAACGTGCGGACCTCCATCTATTGGAACGTGGGAATATGGAATGTCTTCGTAATCCCTTCTAGTGAGATGTATGCAAGGATGTTTCCCTCCTTATCCACAATCGTTTTGGTGTCTGTTTGATAGGCTTCTCGACAAGCCATCACTAGTTTGGGTGCCATGAGAGAGGGAGGGAAACCAGTGGCCTTAGCTATTCCACTCTGTCGTATTAATCTGACATTCTTTGTTGTCGGGTTGACCTTAACCCTCTGAGTGAATTCATCTATGTCAACCTGGCCGATGTTGGTATCTGAAATCTCCTTCTAGTCGGTTGAGACCTTTGAGTGGAGTGGCTCACCCTAGAACTGATACTTCATTTGATCCTTGTCTTCCTTTCCCCGAAGGGTCCTTCCTGATTTCTTGCCCTTGTCTTTTTTGGCAGAGGCCCCTAAAGTTCCTGTAGCTGATTCCATATATTCTGCAAGCAAGGGCAAAGTCAGCACAATAAAACATCAAAATCGTTCATGTTAGTCCACATCTCAAAGATAACACCTAAATAATCAATCAAGTATATCATAAATCTTATCTCTACATGTTATCGATTTTCGTTTAAGGGCATTTGGACAATTCGGGCCCGGAGGGCTGGACTTCCTTGGCAGGAATGCTGCCTAGAAGGGAAAATGTAGCCAAAAGTTCCCAGAGACCCTTCTTGGCCAAATTTTAATGTTTTAGGAGGCATGTGATGGAGAAGAGCAAAATTTGGGATGTGGGTCGAAGTCAGATTCTAATTTTAGGATCGTTTGGATGGATCTAAGGGGCACCAGAGGTTTTAAGCTGGGAAGCTCTCGAGAGACAGCCGTTGGCAATGGCAGACAGTGGACGGAAATCCAGCGGAAAAAGTCTGAGGCCTGGGGCCTAGAGGGCAAAAATGTGGCCGATGCATGCATTGTTTAGGCTTGGCGGCACTCGGCCAGGCGGAGCCCGGCGGCCAGGGTGCCGATCGACATAAGTTTATCTTTCAAGCTCAGTAGAGATTGGTATACCGGGGCCCGGAGGTCGAAGCACCAGTGGGCCTTGGCCGTTAGCAATAGCATGCGAGAGATGGACTTCCGAGGATAGAAGTCTAGCTACCGGCGCCCGGAGAGCGGACGGCGGAGCGGGAATCTCCATCCAGAACGGTGGGCGAGGACCAAAATCCTGGGGCATGGGGCTCAGCGTGCCGGAGGTGGCGAGGAGATTCAGCAAGAACAACAGCAGATTGAAGCTCGAGGTCCTGCGACCGGGTGGACGGGGCGAAGATTCCGCCGGGAGGAGATCTACAGACTTCCACAGATGGAAGTCCGAGAGCTGGGGCCCAGGAAGCGGATGGCAGCTGGGGACCTCGCCGAATGGTTACGTCATTTGGAACAGCGGAAAATCAGGCATGGAGGCCCGACGTCCTGGGGCCGAAGGAAAAAAAAGACGCAACAATATGATATCGCCCAAGAGTTAACAGCGAGGGTCAGGGCGGAGGCCAGGGCGCAGGAAGCCGGGGCACGAATTCCACTGGAGAAGACGAAAATAGGGCGGAACTCTAGGGACGGAACCCCAGGGTCTAGAGCCTGACACGATAAAAGGACACCTGCTCAATTTTCAAGTTTTAGATGGTGATGGACATTCCAGGGCCAGGAAGCTGGGAGATAGGAGCAGGTTCGCAGTTCAAGCGTGGCAAAGTTTAAACAGAAGCCCAGGTAGGGAAACCCGATGGACCGGGCTCGACGGGAAGGATTGCCGTCTCGGTGAGAGTTTGAAGTTTGAATTTTGACGGCAAAGGCAGGGCTCAGACCTGGGACAAGGAATCGCCCTGCGCGAAGAACAGCCGTGCTGCGGAAAAGTCTCGGGTCGGCAGCGAGGGAAATTCTGATAGGTTTGTCAATTTTCTGCCATATGGGTTATGAGCACAATTTGGTGTTCTTCGATTTCATGCCACCCTAACTAATTGTTCATTCATTTAAAACTTCAAAAATCACGAAAAACACACACGGGAGGGCAAACGGGTCACCTACCTCAAACACGCAGAGTGGGGAGATGTGAGATCCACATATGTTGATCAAAGTGATGCCGAGGGTGACGATCACGACGCTTTGTTGAAGGCGGTGGGCTCCAGATGATGGCTTGTGCAATTCGCTCCAATCCGGATTATGAAAATGACTTCGGTGGATTGGGCATTTTATACCCCAACCGCCATTAATACATGCATTAATTGCTCGTACGGCCGCGGGAAAAGGTTGGTGAGTTTGAAATAGGTCAGTGACGGCGGCGAGAGCTATGGGACCCAGTGGCCGGGAAGACGTGGTGTGACGACTGCCATTTGATTTTTGGCAATTTTGAACGATGACGGCGAGGAGCAGCCTGGGGCCCAGAGGGCGGGAAGCCGGCAGGGATCCGCCATCAAGGACGGTGGAACCATCATGGAATTCCAGGAACGGAACTCCGGATGGCCGGGCCCAGAAGGTCCCGCAGCAGACAGTTAAAAAACCAACCACAGCAGAAAAAACCCTGGCAAGGCCCGAGGAGCGGGAGGTCACCAGAGGCTTGCGGTCGTGGATGGCGAGCCCAGGACGGAAGTCTGGAAGTGGACTTCCGAGGCCCGGGGCCCGAAGGGGCAGGTGTCGCCCCGAAAACATGCGACGAATTTCAAACGGAGGGTGGCAGGGCGGGCCCTGAGGAGCGGAAAGACACCCGGAGAATGCTACAAAGATGGCATTTGCAAAGGGGAAGCCCAAAAAGGGAACCCCGGATGCCTAGGCCCGGGAGGGTCCGCAGTCGCTCAGAGACAAAATGCCAAAAGGACTCCCCGAGGCCCCGGAAGGCAGCAGAAAACCAAAAAAGGAGGCATGATCGATTTATGATGGAACTTTGGAGCAACATCGATCATGCAAAACATCAAAAAAAGAGGGGCATGCAAAATGAGGCATGCCCAAAAGACCCGACGAGGCGAAAGAAAAGAGGGTCCCCGTTCCGAACGGGGCCTGTGTGCTAAGGGCACAACACACCTATATATTGGAAGAGCCTGCACCATAGATTTAAGCAGCTAAACATGCCCAACAAAGGATAGCCATCTATGAGTCCAATGTTAACCTTCACACAAAACTCATCTGAAACATTCTAACAAGATCCCCTAGAAAAAATACTAGAAGAAATAGGAATTCCAAGGTAGGTAAAAAGGAGAGATCCAATCTAAAACCTCAACATATGAGCAATCCTTTATTGAATAGGTTGTAGAGTATTGAAGAAGAAAATGGAAGTATTATCTTTATTAATCCTTTGACTAGAAGAGACAAGATAAGTATCCAAGGCCTTGAAAAAATTAGTGGCTTTTCTAACCTTAGCCACACCCATCAAAGTAGTATCATCCACAAAATGCAAATATGATTGAGGAGGAAACCATTCCCCCACCCCCAACTCTAAAGAATACCCAACAACACATTATGCTTCAACAATCTTCCCAATCCTTTAGCAAGAATAAAAAATAAATAAGGAGAAAGAGGATCACCTTGATAAAGGCCTCTATAAGCACCAAAAAGAGAAGAAGGCTCACCATTTATCGGCACTAAAAAGGATGTGGAGGTGACATAACACATAACCCAATAGGCCCATTCCTTGACAAAACCAAAGGCGATAAGAAATTTATGCAAGAAGGTCCACTTAACTCTATCATGATCCTTTACCATATCTAGCTTGATGAGCATAACCTTTTCTTTGGAGGAAGGATTGGAATGAATAGTTTTAGTAGCAATCACCAGTCCATCCAAAACCTACTAATCCACCACAAAGCCACTCTATTCGTTAGAGATAATCCATCTGAGCCATCACTTGAACCTTTCAACTATCAACTTCAAAATGATTTTATAAACCACATTGCAAAGGGAAATATACCTAAATTCACTTAGCCAATTTTCCCCCTCAAATTTGGGAATGAGTGCAAGGAAAGAAGAGTTCAAAGCCCAAGAAACATCTACTTATTCCTTTGAGACTCATGAATCACCTCCAATAAGTCCAACCTAATGATATCCCAATTTTTTTGAAAGAATTCAATTGGAAAGCTATATGGAACGAAGGCTTTCCATTTCTTCATTTGAAAAAAATAAGCATCTAATTCATCTAGTGAAATGCAACCCAATAGATGCTCATTCATCTCCCTAGTAACCAAGGAAGGAATACAAGAATAAACAAGGGTTTCTTCTCCCAAAACATTTTGCAAATCCTCACTAAATAAGGAAGTAAAGAATTGTGAAGCTTCTCTAGAAATATCATGCCAAGAATATAACTGTTCACCCCTATCATTCACCAAAATAAAAATAGAATTACCATGTCTCTTGGCTTTCACCGAATTGAAGAAGAAAGTAGTGTTTTCCCCCCCTCTTGTAACAACTTAACAAGAGCTTTTTATTTACAATATATTTCTTCACATAACTCACACTCTTCTAGAGCTTTCAAAGCCTTTGCCTCTTCCCTGAGTAAATTTTTTGAAACACCTAACTCCCTTATCTCCCAAGTAATAATGTCCAAGTTAGATTGAGTAGCAATATTAGCATGAAAAATATTTCCCAAAGATTGTATGTTCCACCATTTTAGTTGATACTTCACACATTACAACATTTTAGAAAAAGAATACATCACAGAGCCATGAGAAAGTCTCCCCATCCACCACCATTTAGCGACATACTCCTACAAAGAAGGATCCCTTAACCACATATAGGCTGCTACTTGAAAGATGGGGACCAAGGAGCATGAGGCAAAGTAGTAGATAATTTAATAGGCTAGTGATCCAAGCCCCTCCAATCCAAAATCTGAGAACTAGTAGAATAGGATCCTCCAATCCAAAAACAAGAAACCAAGAAATGGTCAAGTCTCTCAGCAATACAATTCTCCCCCACCCTCCTATTACTCTAAGTAAATTGACCATTCTGATGATTGATGACAACAAGATTCAAGGCAAAAATATTATCATGAAGAAGGAAAGCCAAGGGTTCCAACCTCGCAGTACCACCCTTCTTCTCATCTAACTCAATAGTGACATTGAAATGACTAGAAATAATCCAAGGTAAAAGAGGAACAAGGCTCCAAATAAAATTGATATCAGACCAAAAATATTGCTTACTAGGAAAATAAGTAGGTGCATAGATGTTTGGTAAAAGAATAGTTTCTCCAATCTCCAAACTTCAAGTGACTGTAAAGATAGATAAATTCGAGGACATTCACCAAAGAGGATGAATATTCAAAGGGTTCCATAAGAAAGCCACAACCCCAACATTACCATGAGCCCTAATACATTGACATTCACCCTAACTCCATAGCTTGGGTACCAAACCAAACTTACTCTCAATAGAAAACTTACTCTTCTAAATAAAAAGAGCATCAAGAGAGTGAATTCTCACCAAATCATGAACAAAATTTTGTCAAGGGCCACTATTCAAGCCCCTTACATTCCATGAGAGAATGATCATTTCAGAGGGTTAGAAAAATGAGAGTCGAGAGTCTTAACAGATCCTGACTCGACCAAAGTCTCCCCTATCATCTTTATTTTCTCTAAGTCCTTCTTTCTCCCCACCTTGGAGGTCTTCTCAACAACCCCTTTTCTTTTATCTCTCTAAAGAAGTCCTATAGAAGGAGAATCCTTGTTTCCTTTTACCGAATCAGATGCTTCTTTCACCAGTGGCTGAGAAATCTCCTCCCCACCCATATGCACATTAGCAAGAGTCTCAAGCTTCACTGAAACCACCATACTAAGATCAATATCCAATTGCAAAGCACCATCCTCCTATGAATTATGAATTTTATCTAGAATAAATCCCTCTTGAACCACTTCCATGGCACCTTGATCCAAAGCCAACAGACCTAGTCTCACCTCTTGTTGATTAAGATCATCCAAAACATCAAAAAGGAAAAGTATCACAGTCAAGTTACTGCACCCAAGAATACAACCCTGCACGAATTTTAATAGAATTTGGAAGAGGGTGACTCAAATCAATTTCAACATAGATGCAAGCAAAATTCATAACCCTTCTATTATGTGTTTGCTAAGAAGGGCCCACTAGTTTCCCAAGGGTCAAAACAACCATGTGAAATATGTCACTACACCAAAACTCCATTGGAAAGTAGGGAAGATGCACCCAAACCAACAATCAATTTGGAAGCTCCTCTAAGGTATTAAAGCTAGCATGCCAGGGTTTAATAAATAGACCAACTTGATTTTGGAAGTAAGGCCCACCCTCAAATAATCTGTTGTGATTGGCCATGCAATGAAAAACCTCCATGAAATAACTATTATCCAACAACATTTATTGCATTTCACCCTTGGGAGACCAATTCATATGAGTCCATTTCTCCAAAAATTGGAGCAAAACCTACATTCCCATAAATTTGCAAATCAAGGCATGTTTCAAAAAACTCTCTATATCCTTTGCAATTGATTTGGGCTGAATTACCGACACTGGCCTCTCTTTACTTCGTTTAAGGAATCCATTAATCTTTGGGATCCAAGGTCCACCCGCTGAAGAAAAACTATACATTCCTGAATCATTAGGGGATAAACTATTCTTCTAAACCCTCATCAAGAATGAAAGGCATCTAGCTGTGACCCAGTTACACACTGTGGGAAAACACACTCCCACAACATGCCATTGATGCCATCTTTAACCCAAGTCTTGTAAGCTTAATTGTTACTTATTTAATGTTGTATTTAAAATATTAAATTAATATAATAAATATATTTTTCAAAGTTTCAAATATTAAAGAGAAACATATAACTTGACACAAAAACATAAAATATTGTGTAGATAGTGACATAGTGTGATGGCTAAGTTGTGGTGTTGTTGCTTTTGTCATCAAGATTCAAATCCCATTAGAATTTCTATTGAAGGTGGTATTACAGATTAACATTTTACACTACCAATTGTCTATATTAATGTGTTTTATAAGATATGTTCCAACAATTTTTTAGTGGTTGATATTTGCCAATTGGCTAATATTTAAAATTTGGGAATCCAAAATTGGCTAATAGTTCGAGTTGTAACATGACTTGAATCACCACATTTTTACAAAATTTTATTAGTCTTTTTTAAATCGCCAAAGAATTTATTTTATTAAAACTTTTGACTCTAATATTTGCCACAACATTTGATACATGATTTGATCATATTTGCCTAAATTTTATAAGTTATAGTAGAAATCTATATTAATTTGCCAACATTATACCATAATGATTAGTTGCTTTAGGGCCATATTACCAATCTATAGTTTCCACCATTGATTGATAATATAATCTAATGATCCTTCTTGTATTTTGTGAGGTAAAATGTACCCACAATCTGTAATGCTCAAAGGACATGAAATCTCGTTTTTGGGTCATGATCACCTAAGATCATGATCCAAAAGCAATTTTGGGTTGCATGAGCATTATAGATCGAGGGTACATTTTACCTCATAAAATTCGAGGGTTGTTAGATCAACAATCAAAAATGAATTTCATACTCCATAAGCATTACCTCAGAGAATACGAGGGCCATTATATATTATATTTTAAATCAATTGTGGTAAGTAAATATTATAGTCTACCCTTTAAACCCATCGATAGTTTCCACCCTTAGGCTCCTACTTTTCCACAAGAATTAGTTTTTAGATTGGAAGGATTTTCCATCATAATTAATGAATTTTTCTATTTATTTTCAAGACTCACCAATATTTTTTATAAAATTTTAGTGATGTAAGAAAATTAGTCAATAAAATTAATACTTTTCTCAAAAAAATGAAAAGATTCACCGATAGAAATTAATATTTTTTCAAAAAAAAAAAAGATTCGTTAGGATTTTATATCTTTTTTGGAAGGGGGTTTCTTAAAGATATCACTTATATGTTCATAATAATTAAATATTATTAAATACAGTCATTTAGTGTAAAGGAAGAAAAAGATGATTTATATTAATGCTATTAAAAGATTTCACCTGTTTGTTATTAACAGATTTCCAAGTGTTTACTTTAAATCAAAACAGATTTCTAAGTGTTGTTTGCCAACTACTTTGTAGTTGAATTAGAACCCTTTCACAAATCCCGTTTAATTAACCAAAACATATTCAACATACTTGGTTTGAATTTTATGTTGAAACTAGTTTTACATAGGCTTCCCAGCAGTTTCATGAACAAAGATAGGATGTATTTATCGGTGAAGCTTTAACTTTGTTGCTTCAACCTAAATTGTTGTTTCATTGCCGTATTTATTTATTCTTTTCTGTACCTTCTTTAATATTATGTTTTCATCGGAAAGCTAAATGAATAAATTTGACCCTGGTCGAAACTAATTACTTTTAAACAAATTTTAAAATCTACAATTACATTCCAATATCCCATAACCATTCTCAAAGAAAACCCGAACATTCAGAAGATTCATATTTGGAAAACTGAATTGATTCATCACTGGAAATGTCATATAATAAATCTACGCGAGTGCTACAGAATCACAGCAATACAGAGCATAGTACGTTTTCATATTTAGAATGTCTTTATTCAGACAACACTGAAAATTTTAAACCAAAACATTGCTGCATGCATTTGAACATCCTCATTTATCAGGATGTACATATTGTTCAGAAATCTGCCACAATCTTATTCAGAAAACGTATAGTTTGAAAGACAAACCAGAAAATTTAAACAAGCTTTCATACTTGTACAGAGCTCTTGTCAGATGACCTATTGGAACGAAAAAAAGAAGTCCATTTTGGCGACTTAAATACTGAAGGCCATTTCCTGGCTGAAATATGCATTTTTCAGGTTAGTCAAAAAAACAATGTAAACAGCAAACTCATAATAATCTCCACGGGCTTGTAATCAATCCTGCTTACATTGTTGTGGTTGTTCCTTTTTCCGTTTCTCTCTCGCGGTGGCATTCTGAAACCAGTAGAAAATGTTCTTGCCTTCTACTCTGCCATAGCGCTTCAGCTGGCTTGTAATACGGTTTATCTGTTCCACCGAAGGATTTCTTGTTCCGCTCATGAATATTTGGTCGAATAGTCGCTTTTGATCGTCAGTCGCCCTCCATCTACTGGAAACGCTTCCTCTCTCCACAACACTGGAAGATCTGATAAGCCTTGAACCTGAAGCAAACAAAATAATAGAATTATTCTACGACAACGAACGGCATCATAGCGAGGGGAAAGTCTAGAATTTCTCACAAAACGTGAACAACCCAATTCGTTTGAAAAAATCAGGAGGACCCAGTTCGTTTACCTTGAGCAGATCCGCGATCCATGGTCTTCTCCGGAACCTAAACTTGAAAATTATTAGAGCAATGTAAGTTGTCAATGAAGATGATAAGATGTAATATTTCTTTTAAATGGTTAATGTAAATATAGGCTTATTATAAATTTACTTTAAATTTATCAATATTTTTTGTATTTTAATATAGCCTCTAAGGGGAATAAAATTAGTATACATATCTTAAACAAATCTATTTAAAGAACTCCAAGAGATATGAATCTTGAGGTGTTTATCAATAAATATTGAATTTTGTTCTAGATAAAATTATAAGTTAGTTATTAGTAAAAAATAGAAGTTGATCCAAATTGACATTAATTCTAATATAACAATTTCATAAAAATAAAACTAAAATTTTGATAGTATGAAGAATATGTGTCAAAAAGTTATCTTATTATCACCCTAAACTTTAATAATAATATTTGAACATTATAAAACCTATTTTTTAATAACCCATAATAATTAAAATTTTAAATTAAATGAATGTAATAATCCATTAGTACTAATAATAAATTTTATATATTATTTTATCGTATTTAATAAAGATATCGAAAACTACTCTTTTTAAATATCAATGTAAAGATATAAGTTATTCAAAATAAATAAGTTATGTATAGAGATCTAAATTTTTATAATGTTAAAATCATATACATCATAACTTCAAATACATCATAACTTCAACCATAAATATAACTTTTCATGACCTTAAAATAATAATTCAAAGACATAAACTATATGGAGAGATTAAAATATTTATAATATATATCTGTTCCAACATATACATTCTATAAGTATCCATGGTATCAATAAATTTAATAAGAAAAAAATCTTAGTGAAGGAGCATGTGCATGATAAACAGGAGAATGAAATATTAATAGCTTGAATTTAATGCTAAGGGAGAACCACCATATTTGGGATAGCAATTGGGGAGCCTTCTAAATCATCTATTTCCATTAAGATTACTTATGGGAGAGTCTCCCATCACCTCTCAAAACCCAAAAAATCTAACTAAGCTAACAAGGTTGTAAGAAATTTGGCACAACATGGTTATTTTACATTGGGAGATTCTTCAAAAGTGTTTCAATTAGAGGTGGGAGTGAGGATCAACATTTCAAAATTGGTTACAAATAAAATAGTTTCTATAATTAAAAATTCACTGATAAGTAATCTCTTCTCTTCCTATCCCAATATAAATGTTAAAAATGGATTAATTCTATGTGCAAGGTAAAGGGAACTGTATTGGAAAGTGCTATATCCAAGAACATTTTAATTTTTCCTTCTCTTCCTTTGAATATCTCAACAAGTTCCTTGTTGAGGGTCCTTACTTCATAGGTAAATATAAGTGAAAGCAGGACTTTGATCTGCAAGTTGATAGGTATTTGTTATTCTGCCCATTTGGATTTGTCTCTATGGATTTCCACTTGAATTTTAGGATGAATAATATCTCATGTGTATTTCCAATATGTTTGGTCATTACCTAGTAATGGATAAAGTTACAAAGTAAAAAACCAAGTTGGCCTTTACAATAATTTGTGTGAATGTTAAGGTGAACAATATCCTTCCAAAATCAATTACCCTATAATAAATTTTTTTTGAAGTACGCTCAAAATATCATCTATGAAAACTCAAGGCTTTAAATTACTAAAATTATTCCCACTTTGTGTTTGAGAAACCAAGATCTACTTGTAAAATCAAAACAATCCACAAATGAGAATATGAAAAATGATAAAATATCATAAGCAAGTGATGTAATTTAAAATTTACAAAGAACCCTTTCTTATAAAGGCAAGGATGAAGAGTTGAGAAGGTAGGATTCAAAATATGACTACCCCTCCAAGTATGAAATGATTGTAGGAATAAGTGTTGACACACTTGGTGAGTCTGCATGAGGTGAGAAAAAGTCTATATAACCTCTAAGTGAGCTTAACTGTAGTGTGAATAGCACCCTAATAAGTAGGTTAAAAGCTAACTAGTGGAAAAACTCATACATAATAATGATCTCTCACAAGTGGAGACAAACGAGAAAACATAATGTGGAAAAACTCCTGTCCAAAAGAGTGGAAGATAACGATAAGACCTCTTGAAAATATGTCTCATTAATACAAGAATGTGATGATGCCAAAATATTGAAGCATGTCGGAGCTCTAAATTTTTTCCAAAAATGAACTAGTTTCTCCTAAAGTAAGTGAGCCTCTAGAAAAATTAGATCAAGATAAGATATACGAAAACTAAAAAATTAAATATATAGAGCACTACTCAACCATGAATAGATAGATAACACAAAGACAATCAAAATCTATGAAGTTGAAGACATAAATAGTACTATGATAAATTGGAGTAAAAGTTAAAAAATGTAATGATTGACCTATAGTACACTAGTCAGATATGTATCACAATGCTCTACATAAATACTAGAATATCATGTCAAAATATGATCTAATGAAATAATCCCCCCATTGGAGAGATAAAATAGTGGATCACGGGCCTGCCTCGAGCATCAAGAAAAGCGCGGAGGAGCCGGAGCGGGAGGACTCCCAAAATAAACGTGCAAATGACCCAGGGGGAAAGAATATTCTGGTCCCTCCCCCTTTTATTCATGTCGGCGACTTCCAAAAAGGTAACCTCAAGGATGTAGCTGGATCTAGTGACTCGAACGGTGGGCAACAGAAGAAGTGGGCCTCTCTTTTTGGGGTTAAACCCAATGGTAAGTCTTTCTTTCCCCCAATCAGTAATATTCCCAACCCTTCAGCTGGTAAATTTGCTAACTCTATTCCTGACGAGATCATTGATCATAATATTGGAATAATGGAAAACTCCCTAGTAGGAAAATTCATGGGCCAAAGGCCAAATATTGAGATTGTTAGGGATTTCGTTAGAAAAAAATGGAGAACAAATGGTAGTGTTTCTGTTGCTGCCCTCCCTAAAGGGTTCTTTGCTTTTGAGTTCTCGAACTCGGATGATATTAAGGCTGTTAGATGCGGAGGAGCTTGGGTTGTTGGGAAATCTACTCTGGCACTTAAAAAATGGTCCTCAAACTTAGATCTGTCGGATTCCATCTTTGAGAATGCTCTGGTTTGGGTTAGGCTTCATGGTCTCCCTCTGGAATATTGGAATGAGGATGTGTTTAGGGGGATTGCTAGCTCCTTTGGGGAGCTCTTATCGATTGACCCCATGACTACGGCTAGAAGGAGACTGGTGTTTTCCAGAATTTGTGTTGGTGTCTCTCAGGATGCTGATCTCCCCTCCTCTGTTGAGATCCTCTCAAAACTTGGCTCTTGGTCGCAAGCTATTGAGTTTGAGACCATTCCTTTCACTTTCTTTAACTACAGAAAATCTGGTCACTGGGCGAAGCACTGCCCCATGAAAGTTGTTAAAGTAACAGAAAAACCCAATAGGGTTTCAAAAGCTATTTGGAAAAAGAAGCAGGAGGAAAATTGTACAATGGGGTTTGTGGGAAAGGCTGTTGTTACCCCTGACACCCACTCAGGTGAAGTTGGTAATGTTGGCCCCTTTTTCATGGCCCCTGAAGTTCCAGCCTCTGAGCTCAAGGCTGACCTTTAGAATTTAGGTGGAGTGGATAGTACTGAAGGCACCTTGGCTCTAAGTAATACAGATGGATCTCAACACAAGATGTCTGAAGAAGTTGTTAATGAAGACTCTGCTGGTCTTCAGAATAAAGGTGAAGGAGTGGATTGTACTGTTGGTACCTTGGCTCTAAGTAATATGGATGGATCTCAACACAAGATGTCTGAAGAAGCTATCATTGAAGGCTCTGCCACCCAGATCCCCCAAGCTTTATTTCTGGAACTTATTGCCGATTCTCAGGTCAATGTGGATAGAGTGGAATGGGAAGCAGGGAATTTAGCCCTTAGTAAATTAGATTCTTCTTCTTCTTTGGAGAATAGCCCCCTTTTTCAAAATCCTATGACGCCAGGGCTGGATGATATTTCTCCTCAGGGTCTCTCTATTAAGGTTGGCACTCCTTTGGTTGTGTCTCTGGTGGGGAAAAATATCCTAGGAGCTATTTATTGCTCGGATCTGGCTTCTTCGGTTGTTGTTAAAGACACCTTTTTGGACCCAATCCAGGCAACTATTCTTGAAAAAAGAAATTCCCTGCCTTCCAGGAATGGACTTATGGATACCCTCCCTTGGGAGCAAAAATTCCTTTCTGATAAAGAATGGGATTCCAGTAAAGAATCAGACAGTCAAGAGGATATTGATAGAGAAGAAGTGCTCTCTAAAAAAAAATAAAAAAAAATTGAAGATCAGAATTAAAATCACCCCCTGTGGGATTTCAATGAGGTCGAGAGCAAAAGCAAACTGTGGGACAGTCTCCGTGGCCAAAGGCAGAAAACCCAAAAATCTGATTAGAGAGCACCATAGCTTTCAAGAAATTGCGGATGGGTCCCAAAAAACCATCCCAGAACTCCTTCTCTCGCCCAAATTCTCATTAAGTTATTATCTTGGATTATTAGGGGTCTAAATAATCCCCACAAGCAGGATATTTTACACAATTTTGCTCGGGATCAGAAGCCTGATATTCTCCTCATTTAGGAAACCAAAATGTTAAGAGAAAAGGTTGAAAAGATCTCTGTGTTCCAACACTACTCCATTCAGGGCAGTGATTCTATTGGGGCTTCTAGTGGGGTGGCAACTTTCTGGAACTGTATGGTTATAAGAGGTGATCCTCTTCTCTCTCGTCCTAACCATGTTGCCACTAGATTCACTCATATTAGAGATAATTTCAGCTGGATTCAGTCTAATATTTGTGCGCCGAACTGTAAAAAAGCTCGTAAGGATTTTTGGAAAGAGCTGGCTGCCTTCTAGAATATCTTTCAAAATGACCCCTGGGTTGTCATGGGAGACTTCATTTCTCCTCTCCTTCTGGGTGAGAAGTTTGGAGGGTCTCAGATTAATGAAGAAAGTACAGAAGACCTCTTGGATTTCATTAACAATCATGCCTTGATAGATCTAGATTTGCAAGGTAGCTCTTACACTTGGTCGAATAGAAGAATTCTGTCGAATTTGATCCAGGTGAGACTTGACAGAACCCTTGTTTCTGATATCTAGTTTTTAAACTATTGTTGTTCTTTGAAAACCCTCCCTAGGATTGGTTTTGATCATTTCCCCATTATTTTTGTTGCTGACTCCTTAAAGATTAAGAGGAATACCCCCTTTCGCTTTGAGAAGATGTGGCTCTCCCATCCACTCCTCCATGAAGAAGTTAGGAAGTGGTGGAATATCAAAATTAAAGGCACTGCTTTGTTTAGAATCGCCAAAAAACTAAGGGAAGTTAAAATGAATCTCAGAAAGTGGAAAAAAGAGTCTTTTGGCAATATCTTTCAAATAAAATCTGAACTTTAGTTTAGGCTGTCTGAAATCCAAAACAAAATTCAGAAGGAAGGCTATTTGGGTGATACTAAAGAAAAGGAAAATGAGATTCTCTCAAAACTCCATGAGGTTATTACCAGAGAAGAGGAATTTTGGAGACAAAGGTCTAGAGCTCTTTGGCTAAAAGCTAGAGATAAAAATACTAGATACTTTCACCTTTCAGCTTCTAAACATAGGGCGGCTAACAAAATTGCTAAGATTGTGGTAGAGGGTAGATCTTACGAGGAGGAGGAAGAAATTAGAAGAGAAGTTGTTCTTTTCTTTAAGAATCTCCTGTCTGAGAAAGAGGACATTGATGTAGATGATCAAAATCAGCTGCTGGAGGCTATCCCTAGTATTGTTAATTCCAGAGATAATGAAATGTTAACAGCAATTCCCACCAGTGAGGAAATAAAAAAAGAAATTTTTTCTTTTGAAGGAAGCAAAGTGCCTGGCCCTGATGGCTTCCCTTTACTTTTCTTCTATTGGTATTGGGATATTGTCAAGGAGGATGTTGAGAAGGCGGTGAAAGAGTTCTTTCGTTCTAGAAACTTGTTGAAGGAGTTAAATGCCACTTTCTTGGTCCTTATCCCCAAAAAGCCTGGTGTGTAGGATTTTGAAGGGTTCAGACCCATTAGTCTCTGTAATTCCTTCTATAAAATTATTTCCAAAGTGCTTACCTCTAGGCTACTCATTATTTTTCCGTCTTTAATTTCCCCTCAACAGAATGGATTTGTGCCTGGAAGACAAATTCTTGACTCTATTGTCCATGCTCATGAGAATGTTCATTCCCTCTTGGTGTCCAAATCAGAAGGTTTTATTCTTAAGCTTGACATTTCGAAGGCTTATGACAGGGTGGATTGGAATTTTCTGTTTAAAATCTTAAAATCCTTTGGTTTTAATGAAAGGGTTTTGCTGCTCATTGAACAACTCATCTCCTCTACTTCTGTGGCGGTTCTAATTAATGGTTCCCCTTCTACCTTCTTCCGAAGTTCTAGAGGTTTAAGACAGGTTGATCCCATTTCTCCTATCATTTTCATGATTATGGCTGAAGTTTTAGGCAAAAACATGAATAAATTGGTTGCTCAAAGATCTATTATGGGGCTTAAACCTTCATCGAACAATTTGATATGCTCTCATCAATAGTTTGTGGATGACACTTTGCTTATGGGATGGTCTGCTATCTCAGAAGCTAAAGAGATGAAGAAATTGTTGGATACCTATGGTAGAGCTTCTGGTTAGGTCATTAACAAGCAAAAAAGTTCACTATTCTTCTTTAATACTCCCTTGCACAGACAGAAAAAGATTGCTGGAATTCTTGGTTGCAAGATTGAGTCCCTTCCTACTTCTTATTTGGGGTTACCCCTTTCTTTAAAACCTCCAGACACTTTCTGGATATCTCTGGTTGATAGATTTGAGAAAAAACTCTCAAGCTAGAAAGGTGCTTGCCTAAGTCAGGCTGGAAAACTCCAGCTTCTTAAAGCCTCATTGCAAAATCTCCCCATCTATGCTCTCAGTCTTTTTAAAATTCCCTCCAAATATGCTGAAACTATTGAGAAGATTCAAAAGAGGTTCCTTTGGTCTGGAGTTGAAGAAAAAAAAAGAATGCCTCTTGTTGGATGGGATTTGGTTTGCAGATCTAAAAAGGAAGGAGGCTTGGGGCTAAGAAGAATTAGACTGTTGAACAAAACGCTCCTAGCTAAACATATTTGGAGAATTTTTTCTTCCTCTGGTGAATGGAGTGATATAATCAAAAGTAAGTATCTACAGAACAATAATTCCCTCAGAGATTTTGTGGATAACCCCAATCTCCCGAAAGGATCTAGTTGTTGGAACTACATGTCTGATGGGATTAAGGTTGTTAAATTGGGATTGAAATGGCGGGTGCGTAATGGAAACAAGGTTAGATTTTGGGATGATTGTTGGCTGCGTGATGAACCTTTGTCTCAGGACGGGAATCTTAGTAGATGGGTGGATTTTTGTAAAAACACTTTTGGTCTGTTTGTTAAAGACTACTGGCGGGATGGTAAGTGGATCAATCTCCCCTTGATTAATCTTTTGTTGACCCCTGTTTACTCCTCCTTGAATGTCGTCAGACTTTGCTTTAATCAGGAGGATAGACTTATTTGGAGATTTGAGCCATCTGGATGCTTTTCTGTCTCTTCTGCCTTTGCCAAGTTTTCCCAAGCTCTTAATCCTCCCCCCTTGTGCTCGCTAGCTTGGACTAAGCATCTCCTTCCTAAGGAGAATATATTTTTCTAGTCATTGTTGCAAAACAAAGTTCTTACTATGGATAACCTTAGGAAAAGAGGATTTTTGATCCCTAATAGATGCTACCTCTGCAAAAGTAATGTTGAATTGGCTAATCACCTCTTTATTCATTGTACTTTCTCCTCCCTGGTTTGGGACAAACTGCTTAAATGCTTGCATTTCTCTTGGGCCCCTCTGAAGTCTGTTGAGGATTTCTTTGTTCAATGGAAACCCCCCTCTTTCAACCCCTTTATTAAAAAACTTTGGGCCTTCTCGGTCCCCCATTTGGCTTTGGGAATTTGGAAAGAGAGAAACAATCAGATTTTTAGGGATAAGGAATCTTCAGAGGAAATTGTGTTTGAGAGAATTCTTAGAATGATCAAGGAAAATTTTTCTTTTGTCCCCTTCAGGGAAGAAAAGATTGATACGGTGGCTTGTTCCCCTTTTGATAGTCTGATTGCTAGGGAATGGAGAATTAGTTGGGATATTTCCATTGCCCCTAATTCTATCAAAAATTCCAGGGTTGGTATTTGCTCGAGTTTTCCTATGGAAGGATGGGCTAAAGCCAACTTCGACGGGGTAGCTAAGCGAAACCCAAGAAAGGCTGGGTGTGGTGGGGTCTTAAGGGATTCAGCTGGTAACTTCATGGGTGCTATGGCCTCTCCCTTGGGAATCCAAACCAATCATGTGGCGGAAGTGGCGGGGGCTTATTACATAATCAACTTGGCTATGGGAATTAAATGCAAAAATCTATGGCTTGAAGGTGATTTGAAAAATATTATTGATAGCCTTTGTGGCAGATCACAGCCCGCATGGTCGATAAAAAATTGGATTGAGGACTCTAAGGCCTTACTTAGTAGCTTCGATAATATAAAAATAACTCATGCCTACCGTGAGGTGAACACGGTTGCTAATTTTTTTGCCAATGAGGGAGTTAAGAGTGACACTTTCCTTACGTGGCATAAGAAGACCGAACTCCACTCCAATGTTCAAGCTCTTTTGGAGTTCGATATGGTGAACGGAAAAAAGGTGGTGTCATGTCATAATGAGAAAGGTACAATTCATGAATAGCAATATCTGAAGATATTATGTGGCCGAGCGGATCTAGATGATTAATTATCTCCTTTAGCACGTTTTGTGGGTCTTGAGAAATATGGGAACTTTCTAGAATAGGACTTCTATCTGTAACAGTATCTGCACTAACCTATCGATTATGGGTGGGGAGCTAAAGAGGGTGGATCCTACCAGCTATGAATCACACACCAAGAATGCTAAAGCTTGGAGCAAAATCAGAAGGGGTGGATTACTTCCGTTCATTGAGAAGCTCTGTGGCCCTAAGGAGGAGATTACTGACTTCTTTGAGAAGAATTGGAATGATGGGGAGGTTTTCCTGTTTGGGAGGAAATTTCAAATTGATGAAGCCCTGATTGCGGAGGTCACGGGCATTCCGATGGAAGAGCACAAATTCTTCAGAGACAGGAAATTCTCTGACGAAGCTATTTTGAAATTTCCCAAATCTGAAATAGAGAAACAAAATCTGGTCAAGATGTTGAATAGCTACTATGAAGTGGACACTATAAAAGCTCTGTGGAGAAAAGTGCTAAGGGTTATCATGGAGTACATCACACTCGATGACCGCTTCACTAGGGTCTATGGTTATCACTTTGTGCTGCTTAATCACTTCCGGCATAAGGTGCATATCTCTATCCCCTTCTTCTTGCTCTGCTCTCTGAGAAACAATTTTTCTGATCATAGAAGAAGACCTAATAGATACCCGATTCTTCACACAGGTCTTTTAAGACTTATTTTTGAGCACTTTCAGAATATGCCCACCCTTCCTAATCCTATTGCCCTACTGGAGCTTGACGATGATGATACTGAGCCTAGCTTGTCTGAAACCAAAGCTTCTCCCGACTGTGTTCCAAGCCCTTACCTCCTTTGCCCCCTCCTTCTGCTTCTGACCGCCTCCCTCAACCTTCTGGAGCTTGCTCTATTTCAGCCTCTGGCCATTCTAACCCTAATGCCAATTTGGTTCGCTCTAGCCCCCTGGTTAATAAGCTTGTTTCCTACCCTAATGACTCCCCTACTGTTTCTGCTAAGATGGCTGGGGCCAGCCTTGAGGAACTTCACGCACCCCATAATATTCAACAGGAAAACTTGATCCCCCCGAGAGGTGCGGAGTCGGTGTTTTTTGGGGTCAATCTTGATTGTGACCCCCCTTTTGAATTTGTTGGTAATGCCAAAAGCTACTCCCAGGACTAGCTCAATTCTGCCAAATGGGTTTTTCATGAGATAAGCAAGTTGAAAACAAAAAAAATTGTCTCTTCATATTAAACTGGGGGAAATTGAAGTTAAAGTCACTGGGCTTATTTAGCTCGAAGCGGAGAAGCACAACAATATGAAGGGTTTTCCTCAAAAGGACAGAACTACTGAAAATGAACTTGAAAGAATCAAAGGAACCTTGAAAAAGATCACTGAGCAAAATTGCAGAATTGCCAGACATAACTCTGTTATCATAAAAGCTATGTCTAAAAGACTAGAGAAAACCTAGAAGAGAGCTCTGATTGTCAACCTTGATCAGGAGAAAGACCAGGACGAGGAAGCTAAAATATCCAAACGTACCAGATCTAGCACGAAAAAGAAAGTCCAAACTACCCCTAGTATGGCTCAGATCTTTATGGAGGGGGCTCAGGAAATGGCGGACTTGGAGGAGGTTGCGAGTGAGCTCCTGAAATCTATGAACTAGTGGTGGTCGGGACCTGCTTCTTCTGTTTGTTGGCTGTTTGCTGGCTTCTTTGAGGCTTTTTGTTGCTGCCTGTTGATGCTGGTTTTATTTTCTCTCGCAGTTTTTTTGTTTTTTGGACCGTTGCTTTGGTCTTTTCCTGTATTGTTACTTTGTGGTTTTGGGTCCCTGTAAAACCTGTTTATCCCCCTTTTATCAAAAACACTATGGTAATTCCCCCTAATACTGATGAGGAAGATTTATTAGTATATCAATTGAGATTGAGCACAAAATTGTGCACAATAATGTAGATCCATTATTAGGTCCAAAAAGAGGTATAAGAAATTAAATAAAGGTGTGCATCAAGTCACACACACATGAGGAGAGAATCAAAAGGATCCATTGTTATGATAAAAAATCAAGGCACTTCAAAAACCCCCATTACACTTTATAATTTAGTGTATGTACAAAATTTTCTCCCTAAGGAACACACATTTTATGATACTTTATTGCTTATCAATTGTGCTTGATTCATTTTATGGTAGTTTGCATATTGCATTTATTATTTGATAATTAATACATCATACTATAAAAAAATCATACCACTAGATAGATGATCAAAAGTTATGCACAATGAAAATAAATCACTCAAAAAGGTCATACCACTAGTCCATTAATGAGGCTCTTAAAGATGAGAAATAAGTCAAAAAAATATAATGGTAAAGGGGTAAACTTGGGGATGAAAAATGATCACATCATATTGACACCAACTAATGACATATTCTTAAAACTACAAAGTAAATTATTTGATTCCTAGAGCTATACAAGTGATGGAAAAAGTAATATTTTAATGATTAAAAAATTACTGAAAAGGGTGATCCCACAAAGCTAGTTTACAATTTCTCGGAGATTTTATTTTTTTGCTGAAATAACATATTTTTAGAAAATATAGTGATTTAAACCTTAAAAAGTTGTATTTAAAGTATTCTAATTGAAGAGGGTTTTATCAAACTACCTTATATCAAACCCCTTGGATAGATCCCCACTAGTTTTAAACCATACCTATAATGGAGTCTCCTTTACACCTATCAAAATGTTGATAAGAAACCACTTTTGATTTACCTTTTGGGGGATCAAATGAATTCATTTAAAATTCATTTTTTGTAAGTATGTTTTCCTTATTATAAGGTTCCCAAAAAGTATAATTTAAAATTAAATTAATTTTATTAGTATATTTATTTTTTTATTTCTTGTGAATGTAGGTTTTTCACTGAAAATTGAGCTCTTTGTTCTGCACATGTGGAAATATAGAAGATTATCAAAAAGGAATTGAAGAATATGAGTGCACTAAATATTGAAGTTCTTCCTCGTTGGACCAAAAAGAATAGAAAATGTTAAAGAAGAAGACACCACCTCAAACAATCAAGGAAGAGGAACCTTCAATGCAAAAACTGGTAGAGGCATTTCATAAATCCTCGACTACATATATGGTTGCTCTTTTTTATCATCAATTATAATAAAGTAATTAATAATGATTAAAAATTATCATATTAGTTTGAAAGAGCTAAAAGCCATATATATCCTTTTTATTTATCAATTCATATTTAATGTAAGATTAGTTTTAAAAAATAAAAGTAAAAGTGGTAAAAAATTTATTGAAAGAAAGAAGTAAACAATACAAAGAGATCAATGATCCAGTAGGAACCCAAGAAAAGAAACCTCATGAAAACTCAACCTAAACAAAACCACCACCCTCACAACCAAAAACACCTCAATCAACCAACTCATCAGAAATGACCCTCTCTAATTCATTACTATAATCAGAGGATAATTACCCCTAGTCCTCGATCTTCCGATACTCATCCTACTCTAAAGCCCACTTGGATAAAAAATTAGCAGCCCTATTCTATTAATGTGAGGTGTGAGTGAAATACACCACCTCCAAAATAGAGAGAATCCGAGGAATTTGATGAAAAACTAGAGAAAGATGCAAATTAACATCAGTCTTTCTTCTGTTATTCAACAAATTAAAATAAAAAAACTATGAGTCTGATTCACATCTAATATTATTCCATTCCCTAGCGTAAGCACACTCAGAAGCCCTAAGAATCACCAACCCCTCCATAAATTTGTCATAATGTTTCCATTTATGAAAGGAGAAGAAGAAAATAACTAAGCCAGAACAATCTTGTCTGATTCCACCAATCCTAACAGGCCTAATATTACTCTTGGAGGAACCATTAGTATTTATCTTCAAAGTATCCACCAGATGAGGTAGTCATCTACCAACCTTTTGAACCTTCTTTTTAGCCCACCTACCTCTTATAACACAAGTAGAGCTTGAAGTATAACCTTGTAAGCCAATTTTATTCACAATATCATCACCACTCCTTTCCAAAGGATACACCACTTCACATTTAGCTTCCACCATCTTATATATCATACCAAAAATTCTATGCCAAAGCTATTGAACAATTAGCCTATTCCCATGAAAAAAATCCTACAATTCCTTTCTTGCCAAATTTTCCAAAGAACGAAGGTAGGCCCAATGTACCAAAAAATCTGGAGGAAAGAAGCTTGAGAAGGAGGCCTACCCATACTTCTCTATAAATCAACAAGGGGAGAAGCATCAACACAAGGATGTTTCCAAACATCCCACCAAAAATGCCAAAGCAACATAGAGAAATAACAACATGGAAAACCAAGTGGGTAGAATCCTCCTCATTACAACTACGCAAAATGCAAATGGACGGGCCCTATAATCCCCACTTTTGAAGATTGTCCCAAGTTAAAAATCTATTCCAAGCTAGAGTCCAAACAAAATAATTACACTTTTTCCAAGAGAACTTATTCCACATATTTTTCCGCAAAGGAACCTCCACCCCTCCAAACTTGGGAGCCATCAACACTTGTTACTGACTAGCCACAGTGAAACCACCCTTAGGATCCAAACTCCAAGCAAGAATATACTTATCCCAAAGAGAGGTGCATTGTCTACCAACCAAAATATTATGATGTTCAACATAGTCCTCCTCCAAGAAAATAACATGTCACTCACAACGATCCTTTCACGTAGCCACCTCTGTCTACCCATAGCAATAAGAAAACTTAAAACGAATCACCCTTGACCAACCAGCCTAAGAAACATTGGAAAAGTTTCAACAAATTAACATAATGATGCAAAATTGTGGTAAAATTATCCCAAGAATGAAACCAAAAGAGATCCTTAACCCCCTTATTACATATCTAGAACAATCCTTCCTTGATCAACACAACCCCTTTCTTAAATGTACCCCAAATCATAGAACCTTTCCTACCAAAGGGTAGCGGGGAGTATCCTCCTTCGGAACCCCCTAAAGGTACTTGTGAGATAATATCTTGGGCTAGATATGATCCTATTCTAAACAACACCTCCAATAAATCTATTTAGCCAATGCAAACTTGAAAAGAGATGATAGTCGCAGACCGAGACCCCCAATTGCTTCAGACTACACATAATATCCCACTTCACAAGGCTCCACTTAGAAGAAGGCAAAAAATGACCCCATAAGAATTTTCTAGCCAAGGAATTCAAATCCTAAACCCAACTAGAGCCATCTGGAACATACACCTATATATTGGAAGAGCCTCACCATAGATTTAAGTAGCTAAACATGCCCAACAAAGGATAGCCATCTATGAGTCCAATGTTAAGATTCACACAAAACTCATCTAAAACATTCTACCAAGATCCCCTAGAAAAAATACTAGACGAAATAGGAATTCCAAGGTAGGTAAAAGGGAGAGATCCAATCTAAAACCTCAACATACGAGCAATCCTTTGTTGAATAGGTTGTAGAGTATTGAAGAAGAAAATGGAAATATTATCTTTATTAATCCTTTGACTAGAAGAGACTAGATACGTATCCAAGGACTTGAAAAAATTAGTGGATTTTCTAACCTCGGCCACACCCATCAAAGTAGTATCATCCAAAAATTGCAAATATTATTAAGGAGGAAACCATTCCCCCACCCCCAACTCTAAAGAATACCCAACAACACATTATGCTTCAACAATCTTCCCAATCCTTTAGCAAGAATAAAAAATAAATAAGGAGAAAGAGGATCCCCTTGATGAAGGCCTCTAGAAACACCAAAAAGAGAAGAAGGCTCACCATTTATTGGCACTAAAAAGTATGTGGAGGTGAGATAACATAGAACCCAATAGGCCCATTCCTCGACAAAACCAAAGGTGATAAGAAATTTATGCAAGAAGGTCCACTTAACTCTATCATGATCCTTTACCATAACTAGCTTGATGAGCATAACCTTTTCTTTGGAGGAAGGATTGGAATGAATAGTTTTAGTAGCAATCACCAGTCCATCCAAAACCTACTAAACCACCACAAAGCCACTCTATTCATTAGAGATAATCCATCTGAGCCATCACTTCAACCTTTCAACTATCAACTTCAAAATGATTTTATAAACCTCATTGCAAACGGAAATATACCTAAATTGACTTAGCCAATCTGCCCCCTCACATTTGGTAATGAGTGCAAGGAAAGAAGAGTTCAAAGCCAAGAAACATCTACTTACTCCTTTGAGACTCATGAATCACCTCCAATAAGTCCAACCTAATGATATCCCAATTTTTTTGAAAGAATTCAATTGGAAAGCTATATAGAACGAAGGCTTTCCCTTTCTTCATTTGAAAAAAATAAGCATCTAATTCATCTAGTGAAATGCAACCCAATAGATGCTCATTCATCTCCCTAGTAACCAAGGAAGGAATACAAGAAAAAACATGGGTTTCTTCTGCCAAAACATTTTGTGAATCCTCACTAAATAAGGAAGCAAAGAATTGTGAAGCTTCTCTAGAAATATCATGCTAAGAATATAACTGTTCACCCCTATCATTCACCAAAATAAAAATAGAATTACCATGCTTCTTGGCTTTCACCAAATTGAAGAAGAAAGTAGTGTTTTTCCCCCCTCTTGTAACCACTTAACATGAGCTTTTTATTTACAATATATTTATTCACACAACTCACACTCTTCTACAGCTTTCAAATCCTTTGCCTCTTCCCTGAGTAAATTTTTTGAAAGACCTCAGTCCCTTATCTCCCAAGTAATAATGTCCAAGTTATCTTGAGTAGCGATATTAGCATGAAAAATATTTCCCAAAGATTGTATGTTCCACCATTTTAGTTGATACTTCACACATTACAACATTTTAGAAAAAGAATACATCACAGAGCCATGAGAAAGTCTCCTCATCCACCACCATTTAGCAACATACTCCTACAAAGAAGGATCCCTTAACCATATATAGGCTGCTACTTTAAAGATGGGGACCAAGGAGCATGAGGCAAAGTAGTAGATAATTTAATAGTCTAGTGATCCAAGCCCCTCCAATCCAAAATCTCAGAACTAGTAGAATAGGATCCTCCAATCCAAAAAAAAGAAACCAAGAAATGGTCAAGTCTCTTAGCAATACAATTCTCCCCCACCCTCCTATTACTCTAAGTAAATTGACCACTCTAAGGATTGATGCCAACAAGATTCAAGGCAAAAATATTATCATGAAGAAGGAAAGTCAAGGGTTCCAACCTCGCAGTACCACCCTTCTTCTCATCTAACTCAATAGTGACATTGAAATCACTAGAAATAATCCAAGCTAAAAGAGGAACAAGTATCCAAATAAAATTGATATGAGACCAAAAATAATGCTTACTAGGAAAATAAGTAGGTGCATAGATGTTTGGTAAAAGAATAGTTTCTCCAATCTCCAAACTTGAAGTGACTATAAAGATAGATGAATTCGAGGACATTCACCAAAGAGGATGAATATTCAAAGGGTTCCATAAGAAAGCCACAACCCCAACATTACCCTGAGCCCTAATACATTGACATTCATCCTAACTCCATAGCTTTGGTACCAAACCAAACTTACTCTCCATAGAAAACTTACTCTTCTAAATAAAAAGAGCATCAGGGGAGTGAATTCTCACCAAATCACGAACAAACTTTTGTCAAGGGCCACTGTTCAAGCCCCTTACATTCCATGAGAGAATGATCATTTCAGAGGGTTAGAAAAATGAGAATCCAGAGTCTTAATAGATCCTAACTCTACCAAAGTCTCCCCCATCATCTTTATTTTCTCTAAGTCCTTCTTTCTCCCCACATTGGAGGTCTTCTCAACAACCCCTTTTCTTTTATCTCTCTAAAGAAGTCCTATAGAAGGAGAATCCTTGTTTCCTTTTACCGAATCAGATGCTTCTTTCACCAGCAGCTGAGAAATATCCTCCCCACCCATATGCACATTAGCAAGAGTCGCAAGCTTCCCTGAAACCACCATACTAAGATCAATATCCAATTGCAAAGCACCATCCTCCTATGAATTATGAATTTTATCTAGAATAAATCCCTCTTGAACCACTTCCATGGCACCTTGATCCAAAGCCAACAAACATAGTCTCACCCCTTGTTGATTGAGATCATCCAAAACCTCAAAGTGATTAAAGGTGTCACCTTCCATTCAAACCTTAAAATATCTCTTCTAACCATGATTTCTATTATAAATCTTAATGGGAATAAACCCCTTAGAATCTATAACATCACTTGGAATGGGAACCTTTCCTTTGTTAGCCTTAGGAGGGTTGCGAGTAGGCTATGTACCCTAAGGCTTAGGGGCTTTGGCCCTAGGGAATCTACACTGCATACACTGTATATATGTTTATATTCGTGAGAAGGACGACATCGAAAAGGAAAAGTATCAGAATCAAGTTGTTGCACCCAAGAATACAACCCCGCATGAATTTTAATAGAATTTGGAGGAGGGTGACTCAAATCGATATCAACATAGATGCAAGCAAAATTCATAACCCTTCTATTAAAGCTAGCATGTCAGGGTTTAATAAATAGACCAACTTGATTTTGGAAGTAAGGCCCACCCTCAAATAATCTGTTGTGATTAGCCATGCAATGAAAAACCTCCATGAAATAACTATTAGCCAACAACATTTCTTCCATTTCACCCTTGGGATACCAATTCATATGAGCCCATTTTTCTGAAAATTGGATCAAAACCCACATTCCCATAAATTTGCGAATCAAGTCATGTTTGAAAAAACTCTCTATATCCTTTCCAATTGATTTGGGCTGAATTACCGACACTGGCCTCTCTTTACTTCATTTAAGGAATCCATTAATCTTTGGGATCCAAGGTCCACCCGCTGAAGAAAAACTATACATCCCTGAATCATTCAAGGATAAACTATTCTAATAAACCCTCATCGAGAATGAAAGGCATCTAGCTGTGACCCAGTTACACACTGTGGGAAAACACACTCCCACAATATGCCATTGATGCCATCTTTAACCCAAGTCTTGTAAGCTTAATTTTTACTTATTTAGTGTTGTATTTAAAATATTAAATTAATATAATAAATATATTTCTCAAATTTTCAAATATTAAAGAGAAACATATAACTTGACACAAAACATAAAATATTGTGTAGATAGTGACATAGTGTGATGGTTAAGTTGTGGTGTTGTTGCTTTTGTCATCAAGATTCAAATCCCATTAGAATTTCTATTGAAGGTGGTGTTACAGATTTACATTTTACACTACCAATTGTCTATATTAATGTGTTTTATAAGATATGTTCCAACAATTTTTTAGTGGTTGATATTTTCCAATTGGATAATATTTGAAATTTGGGAATCCAAAATTGGCTAATAGTTCGAGTTGTAACATGACTTGAATCGCCACATTTTTACAAAATTTTATTAGTCTTTTTTAAATCGCCAAAGAATTTATTTTATTAAAACTTTTGACTCTAATATTCGCCACAACATTTGATACTTGATTTGATCATATTTGTCTAAATTTTATAAGTTATAGTAGAAATCTATATTAATTCGCCAACATTATACCATAATGATTAGTTGCTTTAGGGCCATATTACCAATCTATAGTTTCCACCATTGATTGATAATATAATCTAATGATCCTTCTTGTATTTTGTGAGGTAAAATGTACCCACAATCTGTAATGCTCAAAGGGCATGAAATCATTTTTGGGTCATAATCACCTAAGATCATGATCCAAAAGCAATTTTGGGTTGCATGAGCATTATAGATCGAGGGTACATTTTACCTCATACAATTCGAGGGTTGTTAGATCAACAATCAAAAATGAATTTCATACTCCATAAGCATTACCTCAGAGAATATGAGGGTCATTATAGATTATATTTTAAATCAATTGTGGTAAGTAAATATTATAGTCTACCCTTTAAACCCATCGATAGTTTCCACCCTTAGGCTCCTACTTCTCCACAAGAATTAGTTTTTAGATTGGAAGGATTTTCCATCATAATTAATGAATTTTTCTATTTATTTTCAAGACTCACCAATATTTTCTATAAAATTTTAGTGATGTAAGAAAATTAGTCAATAAAATTAATATTTTTCTCAAAAAAAAGAAAAGATTCACCCATAGAAATTAATATTTTTTCAAAAAAAAAAAAGATTCGTTAGGATTTTATATCTTTTTTGGAAGGGGGTTTCTTAAAGATATCACTAATATGTTCATAATAATTAAATACTAGCGCTTGCACCCCCAACGAGGTGCAATGGTTACGCCGATAGCAGGATATACTCTGGTAATATATTGAAGGGGAGGGGAAAACTCACAAAAAATGGTAAATTGCTTTTCGTAAGACTAACTATTTATAGCAAAAATTGGTAATATATTGAAGGGGAGGGGAAAACTCACAAAAAATGGTAAATTGTTTTTCTTAAGACTAACTATTTATAGCAAAAGTCAATTGATATGGGATGCAGGAAGATTTGAATATGAAGAAATAGAACTTAATTTAAATTGGTATGTTATGCTAAATGGTTTTACAACATAATATTTTTTTACAATGAAAAAAGACCTGTAACTTAAAAGGTCGATTGGATTAAGTATAGTTGTTGATCGTTAATGATATACATTGTAACCAAATGTAACATAATTGAAAATTGGATGTTGCAGGAAAATATTTTTATAATACAAAAACTATTTTATGATACATCAAAACCACTAACTCAAGAGATTGGTTATGTATAATACAACTATTGGTGGTTGACAATGAGGTTCTTAGTGTTTTATCCACTCCCATAGCCGAGAATAATCATTTTAGGTGAATTAATTGCTTGTGTGTTGTGAATGTTGTTCTGAGAGACTTTTGTTAAACAATTCATGGGTTTTATGTCTACCTTCAATTTCCTTAAGAAAAACTTGTTAGACAGTTCATGTTCTTGTGCATGACTTTTCATTTTGAATTATGCATACTTGGGTAAATTTTGTTGCTAGAAGAGTTAGATTAAGTTATATCTCTCTCCTCAAACTCTTAAGGTAACCAGTATGCAAACTATGAAAGCTTAGGCATGTGAACGGTTTGACTAAATAGTTGACATAATGTGGCTTAAGGAAATTCCTTGGTAGTTGAATATGTTTGCAATGGGTTTGTTGTAAAGGCTTTAAAAACCTTCAATTAAAATTTGAACATCATCCTGCATGCCTACACTTAGATTGGAGAATGGAAGAAGGGTATAAATGCCTATCAAAGAATAATTAAAAAACATGTTTAAGTTGGATGAAATTGTGAATGCCATTTTGTATCAACACAGCCATAACAAAACTGATCCACACAATTTAATAAAGAAGATAGACACAAAACTCTCTCTTGAATGATATCAAATTATGAATAATTCTACATTTTAGCTTATATTGCAACACAGCTCAAAATTCTTTGTAGTTTCGTAATGTCCCATGAGAGGAAGGAAGTGTGGCTTCAATAGTTTATATAGAGATTTAATTAGGCTCATGTTTTATTTGACCATCCGTAAAGTCCATACTCACGATTGTAAATTTTTATTAGTGATATAAATTCTCTTTTTATGGAAAGCATTGCAAACCCACATATAATGAGTACAAAATATGTATGATGACTAAAATGCAAGGCCTAACATTGATCATGGTATAAGGGTGTAACTCATTTATTAAATTTTGGATTCATTAGTGATTGAGACTAATATACCTTTGTCTTATAAATTAAAATGGTTTGAATGAGACATCATTTTCATTGATTTTGTGGCAACGTACCTAGTGTCAAATATCCTTCAGATTGTGATTGATAGTGATGTCAAGATTAAATTAAGAGTTAGTTTTGGAATTATGTATAGACTTATTGGTTTGTAAGGGAAACCTAATGGATAGTGGTAAGGGTTGGTTAACCACAAGGAAAAGTATTGATTATAAACTTATTACCGTTATAATCATATCATGTATCATTTTTGATAATTTAAGCAACAAAACAAGGGTGCTGGTCCATAATCATATCACTTATTGTTTACCAATAAAGTTAGGATAGTATACAAGAAAAGGAAAATATCATCTAATTTGTAAGCTAAGCTATTATAGAAATTTATGAAGTCACACTATGAGGTAAATGAAATCAATGGGGTTAGAACATTATTTTTAATAATATTGAGTACCCATCTTCATTTGATAATAATTTGATTATTCACTATATCTTAAAAGCATCCTTTAAAATGGTAGTGTGAATAATGTTTGTGATTCTTTAAATGAAAAGTCAACATCTAACTATAGGAGATGACCCAGTAGTTGTGCACCCTAACTTCGTGCTTCTCAAAATCCTACTTGGAAATTTCAAATCACTCCAATTTTTTTACAACAACTTACTTGGCAAGTCCCCTACTTATAACTTTCGTTTCAGGGCCACATCATCAAATATGATGCCACATCAACATGCTTTTTGTTAAGGTGTCCAAAAAGGCCCAAAAAAAACCTGTTACCAATACTTGTGCATTCACATCATGGGTATTTGAGCACTAATGTGGCATCACATGATTGGTTACTTTTTAGATCAAAGGAATACATTTTGTTTAAGTGAAGGTAGTCATGTTACAACTATTGGAAATTATATAAACAACTACTATCACAACTATTGGGCATTATATAAACAACTACTATCTCAACTATTGAAACACGCTCAACTACCGAGTCCTCTCCCTATAATATATTTCAACATCCAGATATTTTTCCAACAAACCAAAAAAATTTGTTTCAAAGTGCTACACCTAGGTAATAATATCATTGGACATGTCTTATAAAGGTACACCCTTCCAAGGGGTTTAAGTGGGATATTTGCTGATCCAACAATAAGTGAAAGCAACACTTTTGTTACGTGTCTTATCCATCGATTTCTACTTTTACCTCATTGGAAAGACAGCCGACACCCAAAACGTTATAGTTCTCCATTGCTTCCATTCAATCCTCTTTAATATGCAAGATCTCTGACAACACTTGACTCATTGTTGTGCATTCATCTGGTATTGCTTTCGTACACAATAAAGATATCTTCAATAAATTTTGCACTTTTTTTTTTTTTTTTTGTTGGATATCTCCTCCATTAGAGATGTATCGACCAGTTCAGCTACCTCGCAGCTGGACATAACACCATTTGCAATCCACTATTGCAAACTTATCCCTTCACCACTCTCAGACAACAAATTTGAGCTGGTGGGTCTTTTGCTCGTCAACAACTCCATCAAAACTATGCCGAAGTTGAAAACGTCTGCTTTTGGAGTCACACGCGCCATATATGCAAACTCTGCAAAAACACCAAAGAATAAATTTTACTATAATATACTTCAATAGGATGGGTAGATTATAGATAAAAATGCATGTTTTCTTACCCGGTGCAAAGTACCCAATAGTTCCCTGAAAAGCTGAAGAAGATGATCCTCTGCTACCTTGTTGGAGATGGATCCCAAGCTTTCTTGCAGTACCAAAATCGCTCATACGAGCTTCAAGATCTTCATCCAGAAGAATGTTTGCAGGCTTCAGATCACAATGGACAATGGGGAAACCGTATTCCTCACGCAAATAAACCATTTCCTGAGCTATGGATATGGTGATGTCAAGCCTTTTGGATAAAATCAAACCTCTACTATGTTCTCTGTTATGTACGGCTGCATCTAGATTGTCGTTTGGGAGAAATTCTAGTACCAGAGCCCTTAAGCTGTTATCCCAAGAATACCCCATAATCTTTACCAGATTTTGGTGTTTGATGTGAGATAACGTATGCAGCTCTGTGTTGAAACAGTGTTCTACTTCTTTGGGGTTTTCTATCTTCAGGACTTTCACCGCCACTATTCTACCATTGCTGAGAATGCCCTTGTAGACTGTGCTGATGCTGCTGCTTCCAATGATGTTGTCTGAATTGAAGTTGCCAGTAGCATTCCACAAATCTGTTCTGGTAAACCGCTGAGGATCTGAAGACATTCAAAGAAGAAGTTCCTCCTCCATTCGCATTTGGTCAAACCCCTATTAATGGTGACGGTGCACCTCACGCGGTGTCCATGCCTTATTTATGGCATTACACCCCCTTTTGTCCCCAAAGCAGAGTCATCCTGCTTGTTGAGGAGATCCAGTACCACCCGTGGTGTGGGCCCGTACCGTCAGAGAGGAGATCCAAGCTACAGATCGGGCCATTAAGGCAAGGTCCCCACTCGCTGAAAATGTCCAGATTTCCCACCGGAATAAAATGCGGATGGCATGTTTCAGGTGAGAATCCAACCGGAATAGTCTCAGCCGGCATCAGACAGTGAGACTTTTCCGGTTGAATTCTCACCTATAATAGCCTATCGGCTAATTATTAAATACAGTCATTTAGTGTAAAGGAAGAAAAAGATGATTTATATTAATGCTATTAAAAGATTTCACCTGTTTGTTATTAACAGATTTCCAAGTGTTTACTTTAAATCAAAACAGATTTCTAAGTGTTGTTTGCCAACTACTTTGTAGTTGAATTAGAACTCTTTCACAAATCCCGTTTAATTAACCAAAACATATTCAACATACTCGGTTTGAATTTTATGTTGAAACTAGTTTTACATAGGCTTCCCAGCCGTTTCATGAACGAAGATAGGATTTATTTATCGGTGAAGCTTTAACTTTGTTGCTTCAACCTAAACTGTTGTTTCATTGCCGTATTTATTTATTCTTTTCTGTACCTTCTTTAATATTATGTTTTCATCGGAAAGCTAAATGAATAAATTTTACCCTGGTCGAATCTAATTACTTTTAAACAAATTTTAAAATCTACAATTACATTCCAATATCCCATAACCATTCTCAAAGAAAACCCGAACATTCAGAAGATTCATATTTGGAAAACTGAATTGATTCATCACTCGAAATGTCATATAATAAATCTACGCGAGTGCTACAGAATCACAGCAATATAGAGCATAGTACGTTTTCTTATTTAGAATGTCTTTATTCAGACAACACTGAAAATTTTAAACCAAAACATTGCTGCATGCATTTGAACATCCTCATTTATCAGGATGTACAGGAAACAGATCCAGTGTTCTTCTATCGGATGGATCTACCGATGAATTCCTGCGGGTTCCGCTATTCACTTCTTCTTCCTGCATATCAATACATATTGTTCAGAAATCTGCCACAATCTTATTCAGAATACGGTTTATCTGTTCCACCGAAGGATTTCTTGTTCCGCTCATGAATATTTTGTCCAATATTCGCTTTTGATCGTCAGTCGCCCTCCATCTACTAGAAACGCTTCCTCTCTCCACAACACTGGAAGATCTGATAAGCCTTGAACCTGAAGCAAACAAAATAATAGAATTATTCTACGACAACGAACAGCATCATAGCGAGGGGAAAGTCTAGAATTTCTCACAAAACGTGAACAACCCAATTCGTTTGAAAAAATCAGGAGGACCCAGTTCGTTTACCTTGAGCAGATCCGCGATCCATGGTCTTCTCCGGAACCTAAACTTGAAATAACTGAAGCTACTTTAAAAACCTAGAGAGGTTACCTAACCGAGTATCCCATGTAAATCCAAAGCCGATGGTAGACAAATGGAGATGGGTGGTATAAATAAGCAGAATGCGAGGGAGTCGGAGAAAAACTAGTAAATGAATTTCAATTTTGATTGGGTAGAGGAAGGGCAGGGTGGATGAATTTTAGGGAGGAGGAAAACGAGTTCGGCGGAAGGGAAGAGTTCTACACCGTGTAACCAAATAACAGAAACTAAATGAGTTACGAGGTATGGCGCAAATAAATTAGCTTGGTTTAATCGACAGCTTTCCAAAGAGGTGCGGATTGAGAGAAAAAGGACCTAAATATTCTTTGTATATTGAACAAATAACAAAAGCTATGGATAGGGAATTGAATGAAACCTAAAAATATAATCTTTCAAGAAGTAGTTTGTAAGTACAAAGTTACAAGTAACAAAGTTTTTGAAATTTTAAGGTTGAATTAAACAATTTTTAAATAGATAAATTTTAGGTTCTTGTTACTTTTAAATATGTAAACGTGCAATGTTAAAATTAGAAGTCATCTACTAAATGCAAAGTTAGCATGTGAAATACAAAGTTACAAGCAACAAAGTTTTTGAAATTCTAAGGTTGAATTAAAGAATTTTTAAAAGTGAAATTTGAAAAGTATATTAAATTTGATAGATAAATTTTAGGTTCTTATTACTTTTAAATATGTAAACATGCAATGTTAAAATTACAAGTCATCTACTAAATTCAAAGTTAGCATGTGAAAGTTGGTTACACATTGGAAAGTCGAAATTAAGGATAGGATTTTGTAATCTATTTACATAATTTAATTTAAAAAGAATTTGAGAAAGAATTTTTCTTAAGTTATTAAAGTAACCTAAGTTGTCAATCAAGATGATAAGATGTGGTGCTTCTTTTAAATGATTAAGCTATATATAAATTTATTATAAATCTACTTAATTAAGTAATTCATAAATTCATGCATAATTTTTTAATTCATTTTTAATATTCCTTTGAAGGGGAATACAACTAGCATACATATCTTCAATACATTTATTTAAATAACTCCATGAATTCTTAAGATTGAAATCTGAAAAGTCTATTCAATTTGATGGATAAGTTTGAAGTTACTGTAATTTTTAAACATCCAAACATGTAAAACTTGGTAAGCCATTCCATAGTCAAAACTAAAGATAGACTTTTGTAATCTATTAACATAATTAAAAAAAAAAAAAGAATTTGAGAAAAATGTTTAATTTTTTTAAATTATTAGAGTAATGTAAGTTGTCAATCAAGATGATAAGATGTAATATTTCTTTTAAATGGTTAATGTAAATATAGGCTTATTATAAATTTACTTTAAATTTATCAATATTTTTTGTATTTGAATATAGCCTCTAAGGGGAATAAAATGATCATACATATCTTAAATAAATCTATTTAAAGAACTCCAAGAGATATCGATCTTAAGGTGTTTATCAATAAATATTGAATTTTCTTCTAGATAAAATTATAAGCTAGTTATTAGTAAAAAATAGAAGTTGATCCAAACTGACATTAATTCTAATATAAAAATTTCAGAAAAAATAAAACTAAAATTTATATAGTATGAAGAATATGTGTCAAAAAGTTATTATCACCCTAAACTTTAATAACAATATTTGAACATTATAAAACCTATTTTTTAATAACCCATAATAATTAAAATTTTAAATTAAATGAATGTAATAATCCATTAGTACTAATAATAAATTTTATATATTATTTTATCTTATTTAATAAAGATACCGAAAACTACTCTTTTCAAATATCAACATAAAGATATAAGTTATTCAAAATAAGTAAGTTATGTATAGAGATCTACATTTTTATAATGTTAAAATCATATACATCATAACTTTGAATACATCACTAAAATAGTTTCTTACAATTGAAAACAAAAGACACAATTCACACTCTATTTTAAACACCCTTTGTTCCTTCCTTATAAATTAAAATCGTAATCAACCATAAATATAACTTTTCATGACCTTAAAATAATAATTCAAAGACATAAACTATGTGGAGAGATTAAAATATTTATAATGTATATCTGTTTCAACATATACATTCTATAAGTATCCATGGTATCAATATATTTAATAAGAAACAAATCTTAGTGAAGGAGCATGTGCATGATAAACAGGAAAATGAAATATCAATAGCTTGAATTTAATGCTAAGGGAGAACCACCATATTTGGGATAGGGATTGGGGAGCCTTCTAAAGCATCTCTTTCCATTAAGATTCCTTATGGGAGAGTCTCCCATCACCTCTCATAACCCAAAAATTCTAACTAAGCTAACAAGGTTGTAAGAAATTTGGCACAACATGGTTATTTTACATTGGGAGATTCTTCAAAAGTGTTTCAATTTTAGAGGTGGGAGTGAGGATCAAAATTTCAAAATTGGTTACAAATAAAATAGTTTCTATAATTAAAAATTCACTGATAAGTAATTTCTTCTCTTCCTATCCCAATATAAATGTTAAAAATGGATTAATTCTATGTGGAAGGTAAAGGGAACTTATATTGGAAAGTGCTATATCCAAGAACATTTTAATTTTTCCTTCTCTTCCTTTGAATATCTCAACAAGTTCCTTATTGAGGGTCCTTGCATCATAGGTAAATATAAGTGAAAGCAAGACTTTGATCGGCAAGTTGACCTATTTTTTATTCTGCCCATTTCGATTTGTCTCTATGGATTTCCACTTGAATTTTAGGATGAATAATATCTCATGTGTATTTCCAATATGTTTGGTCACTACCTTGTAATGGATAAAGTTAAAAAGTAAAAAACCAAGTTGGCCTTTACAATAATTTGTGTAAATGTTAAGGTGAACAATATCCTTCCAAAATCAATTACCCTCTAATAAATTTTTTTGAAGTACGCTCAAAATATCATCTATGAAAACTCAAGGCTTTAAATTACTAAAATTATTCCCACTTTGTGTTTGAGAAACCAAGATCTACTTGTAAAATCAAAAAAATCCACAAATGAGAATATGAAAAATGATAAAATATCATAAGCAAGTGATGTAATTTAAAATTTACAAAGAACCCTTTCTTATAAAGGCAAGGACGAAGAGGTGAGAAGGTAGGATTCAAAATTTGACAACCCCTCCAAGTATGAAATCATTGTAGGAATTTGTGGTCAAGTGTTGAGACACTTGGTGAGTCTGCATGAGGTGAGAAAAAGTCTATATAACCTCTAAGTGAGCTTAACTGTAGTGTGAATAGCACCCTAATAAGTAGGATAAAAGCTAACTAGTTTGATAATATTCTTTCACACTAACACTAACTCTTAAGTGATATGGAGTAAGATAAACACTAAAAAAAGGCATTCCAACAACAAGGGTTTACAAGGTGCTCATACATAATAATGATCTCTCACAAGTGGAGACAAACGAGAAAACATAACAGGGAAAAACTCCTCTCCAAAAGAGTGGAATATAATGATAAGACCTTTTGAAAATATGTCTCATTAATACACGAATGTGATGATGCAAAAATATTGAAGCATGTCAGAGCTCTAAATTTTTTCCAAAAATGAACTAGTTTCTCCTAAAATAAATGAGCCTCTAAAAAATTTAGATCAAGATAAGATATACGAAAACTAAAAACTTGAATATATCGAGCACTACTCAACCATGAATAGATAGATAACACAAAGACAATCTAAATCTATGAAGTTGAAGACATAAATAGTACTATGATAAATTGGATTAAAAGTTAAAAAATGTAATGATTGACCTATAGTACACTAGTCAGATATGTATCACAATGCTCTGCATAAATACTAGAATATCATGTCAAAATATGATCTAATGAAATAATCCCCCCATTGGAGAGATAAAATAGTAGGTCTACATTACCTCCCAAAAATAGAAGGTTTATTCACTTCTCCATTGAAACTAAGGAATCATTTGCTTAACACTATGGTAATTCCCGCTAATACTGATGAGGAAGCTTTATTAGTAGATCAATTGAGATTGAGCACAAAATTGTGCACAATAATGTGGATCCATTATTAGGTCCAAAAAGAGGTATATGAAATTAAATAAAGGTGTGCATCAAGTCACACACACATGAGGAGAGAATCAAAAGCATCCATTGTTATGATAAAAAATCAAGCCACTGCAAAAACCCCCATTACACTTTATAATTTAGTGTAAGTTCAAAATTTTCTCCCTAAGGAACACACATTTTATTATAGTTTATTGCTTATCAATTGTGCTTGATTCATTTTATGGTAGTTTGCATATTGCATTTATTATTTGATAATTAATACATCATACTATAAAAAAATCATACCACTAGATAGATGATCAAAGCTTATGCACAATGAAAATAAATCAGTCAAAAAGGTGTATGCATGTCCATTAATGAGGCTCTTAAAGATGAGAAATAAGTCAAAAAAGTATAACAGTAAAGGGGTAAACTTGGGGATGAAAAATGATCACATCATATTGACACCAACTAATGACATATTCTTAAAACTACAAAGTAAATTATTTAATTCCTAGAGCTATACAAGTGATGGAAAAAGTAATATTTTAATGATTAAAAAATTACTGAAAAGGATGATCCCACAAAGCTACGTTACAATTTCTCAGAGATTCTATTTTTTTGCTAAAATCACATATTTTTAGAAAATATAATGATTTAAACCTTAAGAAGTCCCATTTAAAGTATTCCAATTGAAGAGGGTTTGATCAAACTACCTTACATCAAACCCCCTTGGATAGAACCCCACTAGTTTTAAACCATACCTATAACAGAGTCTCCTTTACACCTATCAAAATGCTGATAAGAAACCACTTTTTATTTACCTTTTGGTGGATCAAATGAATTCATTTAAAATTCATTTTTTGTAAGTATGTAGTACTTATTATAAGGTTCCCAAAAAGTACAATGGAAAAATAGAAGATTATCTAAAAGGAATTGAAGAATATGAGTGCACTAAATATTGAAGTCCTTGATCCAACCAAAAAAAAAGAATTTTATACATACAAAAAAAGTTGTGTTATACGGTCCGCCTATGTTTGAATTGTAATTGGTTCGACTTTGAAACTTGATTAAGGGAAAATATTCAATAAAACACTATGAAACCAATTGGAAGAACTAGATATTGTAGTTACAAATCTAAATTGAAAAAAAATAGAATTTTATCCTTCATGGAAAAAATTTTATGTGCTATATAGTGAGCGTCACTCCTTAAAAATGGTGTTTACTGAAAGAAACTAGTTTTTGAAGGAGATGGAAAAGGAAGTGCAATATAATTCCAATTTTTTTTGAAAAATTACATTTAGAATCTATAGGGAAATTTTCAAAAATCACTAGTTTGCATCAACTTAAAATTCCTCATGGTTTAGCTGCTATAGGTGCCTGAAAGTGAAGATTTAGCTAGAAAAAATTAGTTCAGTGTCCAGTTTGGCCAAAGATTGTAAACCACTATTGTGGGATCACTCAAAAGTAAAAGTATAAATAAAATGTCTACATAGAGGCCAAGAAAGCATGTAGATCAAGAGATTTATGTACACTAGTATGCTAATGCATGAATAAATACTAGATAGTATAGTCATATAAATTCATACAAAATGTATATATATTTGTATGACACACCATAGATGGGTCCCAAAAAACAAAAAAAAAAATTATTTAAGTACCCAAGTATTATATATAAAAATTCATCTCTTATCCTTCCTAACTCTAATCGTGATGTTTATTTTATTGAAGAATGCACCAATTTTAAGTTTATTCTAAATACCCTCACTAATTGAAGAGAAAAAGGGATTGGATTTACAGTATTTCTCTCATTCGATGTTGAAGCAGTCAAGATTTTCTTTTAAACTTGAAAAAATCCATAAATGATAATATGTAAAATAAGGAAATATTATAAGCATGTGATGTTTTGTTGATTGTAAAATAGGTCCTTGCTTATAAAGGTAAGGATGAAGAGGTAAGTTGTTAGGATTCATACTCTAACTATCCCTCCAAGTATTAAACAAGTGTAGGATTCAATGTAAAAGTGTTGAGACACTTGGTGAATCTATATGAGGTGAGCCAAAAGTCTAGATAGCCTCTCTGTAAGCATAAGTGCATTGTACATAGTACTTTACTAAGTAGGCTAAAACCTAACTTCTTTGATAATACATCTTTTCACAATAACACTTTTGTCACATGGTGAATAGATGCCCAATTCAAAAGGTAAAACCAAATGATACTAAGAAAAAGCCCTATCCTTGCTTCCAAATCATTGTAGTGATAGGATGATCTTAATTCACAACAAATGTTAGATGTCAATTTAATTTTTTCTAGTAAGCATAAAGTAGGGGGTTTGAAATACCCCATTCAAACCAGTTGCTATTCATGTCCATCGGTCGTAGATTCCAAAATATCTATTAATGAATTGTTAGCAATAAACTTGAAACAATATATTTGGAGGGATAATTTTGATCCCAAGAGAAAGAGGAATAACCTTTATGCATCACTATAGTTGCACCACAAGCCAAATATTAAAGATATTTGGGATGACTTGCAAGATTGTTTTAAGGTGTAGAAGACGAGTTATAATAGGTTGACAATTTGTCAAATGAGGGATTTCAAAAGAAGAGAAGATATACTAGAAGGATTTTCTAACGATGGTCATAAATTAGATCCCCTATATGATATATAGAGTATTGCTACCAATAAATTAGATCGAATTAATTTGATGGAGAAAGAAGATTGTTCAATTGATGGGTTGTCGATAGGAATGGTGGATAGGAGTATCTCATGGGTAGAGCTATGAATTAAAAATTATCAAGGGAAAGGGGTATTTTATAGGAAAAAGAAAGGATTCAACAATAGGAAGTTCTTCCTCGTCAGACCAAAAAGAATAGAAAATGTTAAAGAAGAAGACACCACCTCAAACAATCAAGAAAGAGGAACCTTCAATGCAAGAAATGGTAGAGGCATTTCATAAATCCCCGACTACATATATGGTTGCTCTTTTTTATCATCAATTATAATAAAGTAATTAATAATGATTGCAAATTATCATATTAGTTTGAAAGAGCTAAAAACCATATATATCCTTTTTATTTATCAAATCATATTTAACATAAGATTAGTTTTAAAAAATAAAAGTAAAATCGGTAAAAAAATTATTGAAAGAAAGAAGTAAACAATGCAAAGAGATCAATGATCTAGTAGGAACCCAAGAAAAGAAACCTCATAAAAACTCAACCCAAAGAAAACCGCTTCCCTCACAACCAAAAACACCTCAATCAACCAACTCATTAAAAATGACCCTCTCTAATTCATTACTATAATCGGAGGATAACTTCCCATAGTCCTCGATCTTCCGATACTCATCCTACTCTAAAGCCCACTTGGCTAAAAAATTAGCAGCCCTATTCTATTCATGTGAGATGTGAGTTAAATACACCACCTCCAACATAGAGAACATCTAAGGAATTTGATGAACAACTATAGAAAGATGCAAATTAACATTAGTCTAGTTTCTCTCATTCAAAAATTAAAATTAAAAAACTATGAGTCTAATTTTCATCTAATATTATGCCATTCGAAAGTGTAAGCACACTCAGAAGCCCTAAGAATCACCAACCCCTCCATAAAGTTGTCATCATGTTTCACTTTATGAAAGGAGAAGAAGAAAATCACTA
>VDFB02373676.1:91224-185942 GCA_007258455.2 Sequoia sempervirens
TCCTTAAAAATGGTTTTTACTGAAAGAAACTAGTTTTTGAAGGAGATGGAAAAGGAAGTGCAATATAATTCAAAATTTTTGAAAAAATAACATTTAGAATCTATAGGAAAAATTTCAAAAATCGCTAGTTTGCATCAACTTCAAATTCCTCATGGTTTAGCTGCTATAGGTGCCTGAAAGTGAAGATTTAGCTAGAAAAAATCAGTTCAGTGTCCAGTTTGGCCAAAGATTGTAAGCCATTATTGTGGGATCACTCAGAAGTAAAAGTATAAATAAAATGTCTACATAGAGGCCAAGAAAGCATGTAGATCAAGAGATTGATGTACACTAGTATGCTAATGTATGAATAAATACTAGATAGTACAGTCATATAAATTCATACAAAATGTATAGATTTTTGTATGACCCACCATAGATGGGTCCCAAAAAACTAAAAAAATTTTTGTTTAAGTACCCAAGTATTATATATCAAAATTCATCTCTTATCCTTCCTAACTCTAATCGTGATGTTTATTTTATTCAAGAATGTACCAATTTTAAGTTTATTCTAAAGACCCTCACTAATTCAAGAGAGAAAGGGATTGGATTTACAATATTTCTCTCATTCGATGTTGAAGAAGCCAAGATTTTCTTTCAAACTTGAAAAAATCCATAAATGATAATATGTAAAATAAGGAAATATTATAAGCATGTGATGTTTTGTTGATTGTAAAATAGGTCCTTGCTTATAAAGGTAAGGATGAAGAGGTAAGTTGTTAGGATTCATACTCTAACTATCCCTCCAAGTATTAAACAAGTGTAGGATTCAATGTAAAAGTGTTGAGACACTTGGTGAATCTATATGAGGTGAGCCAAAAGTCTAGATAGCCTCTATGTAAGCATAAGTGCATTGTACATAGTACTTTACTAAGTAGGCTAAAACCTATCTTCTTTGATAATACATCTTTTCACAATAACACTTTTGTCACATGGTGAATAGTTTCCCAATTCAAAAGGTAAAACCAAATGATACTAAGAAAAAGCCCTATCCTTGCTTCCAAATCATTGTAGTGATAGGATGATCTTAATTCACAACAAATGTTAGATGTCAATTTAATTTTTTCTAGTAAGCATAAAGTAGGGGGTTCGAAATACCCCATTCAAACCAGTTGCTATTCATGTCCATCGGTCGTAGATTCCAAAATATCTATTAATGAATTGTTAGCAATAAACTTGAAACAATATATTTGGAGGGATAATTTTGATCCCAAGAGAAAGAGGAATAACATTTATGCATCACTATAGTTGCACCACAAGCCAAATATTAAAGATATTTGGGATGACTTGCAAGATTGTTTTAAGGTGTAGAAGACGAGTTATAATAGGTTGACAATTCCTCAAAATAGGGATTTCAAAACAAGAGAAGATATACTAGAAGGATTTTCTGACGATGGTCATAAATTAGATCCCCTATATGATATATAGAGAATTGCTACCAATAAATTAGATCGAATTAATTTGATGGAGAAAGAAGATTGTTCAATTGATGAGGTGTTGACAGGAATGGTGGATAGGTGTATCTCATGGGTAGAGGTATGAATTAAAAATTATCAAGGGAAAGGGGTATTTTATAGGAAAAAGAAAGGATGCAACAATAGGAAGTTCTTCCTTGTTAGACCAAAAAGAATAGAAAATGTTAAAGAAGAAGACACCACCTCAAACAATCAAGGAAGAGGAACCTTCAATGCAAAACAAGGTAGAGGCATTTCATAAATCCTCAACTACATATATGGTTGCTCTTTTTTATCATCAATTATAATAAAGTAATTAATAATGATTGCAAATTATCATACTAGTTTGAAAGAGCTAAATACCATATATATCCTTTTTATTTATCAATTCATATTTAATGTAAGATTAGTTTTAAAAAATAAAAGTAAAAGCAGTAAAAAATTTATTGAAAGAAAGAAGTAAACAATACAAAGAGATCAATGATCCAGTAGGAACCCAAGAAAAGAAACCTCATGAAAACTCAACCCAAACGAAACCACTGCCCTCACAACCAAAAACACCTCAATCAACCAACTTATCAGAAACGAACCTCTCTAATTCATTACTATAATCAGAGGATAATTACCCCTAGTCCTTGATCTTCTGATACTCATCCTAATCTTAAGCCCACTTGGCTAAAAAATTAGCAGCCCTATTCTATTCATGTGAGATGTGAGTGAAAGACACCACCTCCAACATAGAGAACATCTGAGGAATTTGATGAACAACTAGAGAAAGATGCAAATTAACATCATTCTAGTTTCTCTCATTCAAAAAATTAAAATAAAAAAACTGAGTCTAATTTGCATCTAATATTATGCCATTCCAAAGCGTAAGCACACTCAGAACCCCTGAGAATCACCAACCCCTCCATAAAGTTGTCATAATGTTTCCCTTTATGAAAGGAGAAGAAGAAAATAACTAAGCCAGAACAATCTTGTCTAATTCCACCAATCCTAACTATTGATGGTGTTTTTATGCACTTCTCAACACAGGCAGTGCATAGGCGCACTACCTCTCTTGAAAGAAAATTTCCCACAATCGAGTTGCAAAACACTATCCCAAGGTCTCTCAGATGTCAGGTCATGACGGTGCTTAGATACCTCAGTAGTTTGATGTGATTTGCTGGAATCACAAGGCGGTCTTACAGAAATACAAAGTGTGGATGCGAAACATGGAGTTGGATCTTTGAAAGGAGTTTTTACTATAAAGGCAGTTACGTGTTGGCTGTAGGTTCAAACAGCAGTTTCAAACTCCATCTAGTTGCAGATTTGGCTTTATAATGTGCAACGAACCTTGGTATTGTTTCAGTTTCTAAAAAAGGTGGAAAAAGAGCGAAGGGAAGGAAAAGTTCCTAAGTCTGAAGCTTGCAATGAATAGTGACAATGGAGTTCCTGCAATGGACAATTCCTTAAAACAATATCCCACTTAACCAGGGATTTCACAGTATCATGGAAATTGTGCTATCTTCTAAGGGCTGCATATTTTTATCCTTCATCCACCACATACATGCATGAACTAAAGATAAATGTTTGGGGAAACTTTAATCAAGTCCAGGCTAACTTTGCACAGCTATCTACCTTCAGCAAACAGCAAAAAGTATGGACTAAGGGATCATCAACAGTGCAAGAATTTTCATAAACACCAAACAGCATTATTAAGATTTACCCAAATGCAATAAACAACTAACTAAATAGCAAAGAGATCTAAGCTAAACATCTAATATTGGAGAAGTGAATCAAATGACATGAGAGAAAACAAGGAAATGCACCAAGTCAATGCTATTTCTTATAAATTTCTGCAGCATGTCTTTACAACAACTCAGCTCTCACTTTTGCAAATGAGGGGAGTGCTCTATTTATAGTTTCCAAAAAACCAAATGAATGGCCAAGATTCATTTCCATTATGTGGCCAAGATTCATTACAAAATAGGGTTTCACCTACGCCCAAATAGATTTACAATTAAAAAATATTCTTTGTCCTTTCCCTATTTCGTCATCTAGTGGATGACACTATTGCTTTTCGTCTTATAGCTAATTGATGTTTTCTTGGCTGTAGCTACTCTTCTGGGAGGTCCTCTTCCTTGGCTGGGCTGTCCTCTTGCTCCTCTAAGGCTGCGTGTTCAATGTACTTGAGGATGACGGCTTGGAGCTTGTCGATCTCGAGGACTTCGCATCTCAATGCCTGATAGCTCCATTCTTTGGCATTTTCTTCTAGCCGCTTCTAGTCCTCGTCATACTTTGAGCCCTGGTCTCTGAATAGCTCTGATTGATCGAAGGCACGGGCAGTAAAACTCAGGAAGTCCGTTGTGATATCCCCAGCTATCCCGTACTTCATCTTTTCCTCAAAGTATGGCTTGATCTTTTTGGCTTCCAATTGTACCGTGGGCATATCATGACCCGTCATTAACTTAAGGTACTGGGTGCATTCCGCCTGGATTTCCTTGATCCACTCTATATCTGGATCTACCTTGTTCAAGATCTGCTCCATCCTTTCCTTCCGGTTGACAAGGTCTCTGCGCCATATGTCCACCAGCCAATGATCCTCTTTTTTCAGCTCTAGCTTCTCTTCCCATGTATCCTCAGGCATCTGAAGTATGGCTTCAACTCTCAGGAAGGTGGAGTCGTAGATGGTGGGAAAATTGGTGCAGAGCTTCTTCATTCCTTCCAGGGACTGGATCAGGTCCAGGAACTTATTGGCTATTTGCACAGCTAAGCCGATCCCCTTGTTTCTGATGCTTATGACCTATTGGAACCAATCCTCAGTGGTCCTCTCCAAGTTTTTCCTCCTTTCTAGCTTATCTATCTACTCCTTGGAGAGTAGCTGCGGTGCGACCGTGGAGGTGGTGGGTAGGTCATCTACTGAGGACCACTGCTGAATATAATCGGTCAGGGAAGCAACCTGCGCCTTGAGCTCGTCCTTGGTGACCTTGTCCTGTTTGATTAGATGCACCACCATGGCCACTGACTCCTCCAGATGTTCGACCTTCTGTTCCCTGGTTGCTGTCCCTAGGTCAATTGTAGAGATATTGTAGCTAACTCTGGCCTGGCCAATATTTGGCGTTGCTACCTGTGCTGCCCGGGAGCCAGAAGCATCCATGGTTATCTTGGAACGGACCTTAGGCTTCTTCTCCTTCTTTGTTGTGGTCAAGGATCGAGCCAAGATGGCTTCCAATCTCAACCTCAGGTCTGTCGGAACTGGGGTTGCCCTTTCAAGCTACTTTTCCAACTAGTTGGGCATGGTAGATTTGTCCTTGGGTGCATCATGGCTACCTTCACCCTTTTCAGTTAGAGGCAAGACTTCTGCCTCCTTTTCCTTTTGAAGCTCTTCCTTCTCTCTAGCACCGTCCTCCTCTTCGTCAGAGTCACGATAAAACACGAGGCGTTTAGCGGGTGCCCTGGTAGACAACATCCGTGTGGGATCTTCTTCTCCCACCACCTCTTCTTCTTTCTTTTCCTCAACAGCCTCGGCCTCGAGGCTCTTCACAATATGGGTCTCGGCCTCAGTGATATCCTTCTAAGGTTGCTCTTCTTGCGGTTGTCCCTCTTCACCACGTGGCGACTGTTCTGCCTCCTCCCCAACATCCTTTGGCTACTGAGCCAACTCTTCTTCAATGTCCTCATCGAAAGCCTGAATAATTTCCTTAGCACCCAAGCCATCCTCTCCATCCCCACTCTCAGAAGAGCTTGTCTCTTCTTCCTCGTAGGCCACCTTGTTGATGGTTCTGTGCTCGAATTTGGGGTGCTCATAGTAATCATCAACCTCTTCCTCGATAGGCTTCGAAGCCTCCTGTTCTAGCTCCTCCAACTCTTTGGAAATCTGCATTGTGGCCTCCATGGCCGGTGGACCTGTTGGCGGTTACGAAGGCTGAGCTATTGCGAGGGCTTGGGCAAGGGCCGCCTGGAGTGCGGGGTCCATTAGGATTTGTGAGAGCTCGGGGGCAAGACTCTGCAGGTGCCGTGTAATAGCCTCGGGCACAGTGGAAAGAGGAACAGGCAATGCTATTGTTGCCAGAGGCATGGAGGTAATGGGTGACATGGCAGCAGCAGAGGAAGGGGAAGTGGTCATGCTAGAGGAGGAGTCGATATTGATTATTGACCCAGCTGGGGGTGAAGAGGCAAGGTGAACAGAAATGTCCACTGCCTATGGAGATGAGGCGATTGCGGCTTGAGAGGTGAGCAGCACACCAGTCAGGGGAGGAAGGAGCAAGGGAGGTTGCGCCTTTGTTGTGATCACTGTCCTCTTGAGCTTCTTGGGAGATGCGCCTCCCGTGTCCTTCGTTGCTTATTCTTTGGGGTCCACAGACTATGCTATTTCTGCTCCCTTCCTTTTTTGGGACCTGGTGATGGGGGGAGACTTGGAAGTCTCACCAGCTGATGGGGAGGCGGCAACGTCCTCCGTGGCGCTTGGCTCACTCTTGAGCGCTTCAAATGTGAGAGCCACCCCTTGTTGCTTCAGTTGTGCTACCTGCCCATCAACCCACTCCCTAGTGTGAGCTATAATTGGCTGGGTGATAGTATCTAGGTCCTTGACCTCTTGCTCATCCCAGTCGATGGAGGGGATTTCCAGGTCGGCAACTGCGGGGTACCTCGGGTGCACAAGGGTGGACTCATCCTCCTCAAGTTGGTCTGGCACCAGAAACAGCTACACCCTCCTCAAAAATTGCACGGTCATGCACATGTAGTGTCTCATGCGGACCTCCTTGTCATCTTTACAATCTGCCTATAAATCTTCGACATGGTACTTGTGGGCATACGCCGGCCCCAGTGCCTTCCTGACATGACCATGTGGGTCCATTCGTGGGCGAGCCATGTACCATTCAAAGTTATATTCTTTAAGTTCTTTCTCTGAGTTTCCAGCACATTGAGATGTTTGTAGTCGATATAGGCCCTGGTCGAGGGTCATGGGATAGGGGATCCCTGCTACGTGCTTGTTTCCAAAGACCGTCTGGATGTGTTGGAGCTGCCGAGAGAGCTCTAGGAGAATGATCTGGTCGTTCAGGTATCTTGACAACTTGTTCGACCGTTCCGTGAATCCCTGGGTGCAGATGTAAGTGAACTTAGGGAACTGAATGAATAGGAAGGCGTACTCCTTTAGGAGCACCCGGGAACTGGGGGATACCCTTCTCTCGAAGTCCCCAGCTATCAATATGATAATATGGCTAATGAAGGCGTCATTGACCCGGTAGTACTCCTTTTTGAAATTGCAGTACTAAAGCTGAGGGTACCTGTCAAAAGGCTTGAGCCCTCATTTGTGACCCTGATCTGGTGCCATAAACAGCCCGCTATATTGTCTCTGACCTACCAGGGAGTACACCAGGTACGAGGTCATGTAGAACTTGGAGCTTTTCTTAATGTTTACGAACTACTCGTGGCAGCAGTTACTAATGATGCCTCCCCAGTCGAATGAGGTCTTAGTTTTCACGTCCTCATTCCCTCGTATGATCTGTTCAATGTAGTATGCCATCCACTCTTGGAAGTAGGCGGCTGCCGGGAGACCCATGACCCTGCTTAGCATAGTCACCAAGTCGTGATAATCTTCTTGAAAGTCGCTGCAGAACAACTCTTGGGGAACCTTTGCAGCGCTGCCCCATTTCTCCTTAAGCCAGTAAATGTTAATTGACTTTCTTGCAGCCCAATGGATTGGCATCCCACGCCGCCTGACACTGCTCCAAAGTGGGGACCTGCATATGTGGGAATGTAGGAATGTGAAATGTTTTAGTGATTCCTTCTGGAGAAATGTCGACGAGGATGTTCCCCCTCCTTGTCCACGATTGTTCTGGTCTCCATTTGGTAGGATTCTCAGCAAGCCATTACTAATTCAGGTGCTATTAGAGACGGAGGGAAGCTGGCAGCTTTGGCGATTCCACTTTGGTGTATCAGCCTGGCATTCTTTGTTTTAGGCTCGACCTTGACCCTCTGGGTGAACTCATCTATGTCCACCTGGCCGATGTTGGTATCTGAGATCTCTTTCCAGTCAGTCGAAACTTTCGATTGGAGCTGTTCACCCTGAAATTAGAACTTCATCTGATCCTTATCTTCCTTTCCACGAGTGGCCCTTCTAGATTTCTTGCCCTTATCCTTTTCGGCGGAGGCCCCTGAAGTTCCTACAACCGATTCCATATATCCTGCAAGCAAAGGGCGAAGTCAACACAACAAAACATCAACAGCGTTAATGTTAGTCCACATTATGAGCATATCATCTAGATAATTATTCAAATACATCATAAATTTTATCCTCAGATGATATTTATTTCATTTTAGAGCATTTGGGCAATCCGGGCCTAGAGGGCCGGACTTCCCTGGCAGGAATGCTGTCAGGGAGGGAAAACACAACTGAAAGTTCCCAGAAACCCCCGTTGGCCAAATTTTGGTATTCTAAGAGGCCCATGCTAGAGAACGGCATGATTTAGGATGTGGGTCGAAGTTAGATTCTGGATTTGAATTGGTTTGGATTGATTTAGGGAGCTTCGGAGGTTCCAGGCCGGGAAGCTGTCATGAGATAGTCGTTGGCAACGGCGGACAGCAGGTGGAAATCCAGCTGAGGAAGTCCAGCAGCGGAAGTCCAAAGGCCAGAGTCCAGGAGGAAAAAAGAAGGCCGACATGAGGTTCGGTTTTACAATTAGATAAGACGGCACTCGGAGTGGCGGGGCCCGGTGGCTGGGAGGACGCGAGCTGATGGCCGCCGCATGATTTTCGACCATTTTGAACGGTGGCGATGAGGAGAAGACCGAAGCATGGAAGGCGGGGAGCCGACGGAGGTTCACCGTTGAGAGATTTTACAACGTTGCCCAGCGGCGACGGCGAAAGGCGGCCCAGAGCCCGGGCGGCGAGAAGACGAGAGCTACGGGCCGCCGCATGAATTTTGCGATGATTTGAACGGTGGTGGCGGCAGGGAATCCAGGACCCGGCAACCGGAGAGATGGGAGACGATGGCCGCCGCGAGGTTTCGGCAGCGATCGGGCGACGGCGGCGGTGAAGGAATCTTCGGGGCCCGAAGGTCGGGCAGCCGAAGGGGTTCCACCGTGGACGACGGCAGAACCATCACGGAGTTCCAGGGACGAAACTCTGGACGGTCGGGCCCGAAGGGCCCCGGGGCATGGCAAAGTTCAGGCAAAATACAGACGGACAAAAGAAGCTCGGGATCCGAAGGGCGGGTGGCAGACTCAACTTCGCCGTCGAGGCAATGACTGGCCAAACGGCAGAAAAAAGGCGGCAGAACCCCAACATCCGGGGCCCGAGCACATGAATGGATGAAGACCCGGTTTCAATTTTAATGGTCAGGGCGAGATCGGGGTCCAATTGGTAGGCGGCTGGGTGGCCTAGGCAGTTTGGTGCGGCGAAATGCCAAGGGAAACCCAGGAAGGGAAACCCGATGCGACGGGCCCGGAAGGGCGGACTTCTGTCAGGAGCTTTTGTAGCTCCAGATTCCAACGGTGATGGAGGGTTTTGGGCCCAGCAAGGACCTTTGCACTGCGTGAAGAACGCCCATGACGCGGACAAGTCCCGAGTTGGCAGCGAGGGAAATTCTGACAGGTTCCAAAAATTTTGAAGACATGGGTTATGGGCGCGATGGGGTGTTGTTTAATTTTATGCAATTTAATTTATTGTTCAATTTAACAAAATCCCCAAAAATGATCAAAAATGATGGGAGGGCAAATGAGGATGGCCTACCTCGGATACGCCAAGCGGGGAGGTGTGGAAACCACTGGGAATTGACGGAATGCAGCAGACTTGGATGATCGAGATGCGGGGTGAAAGTGGTGGGCTTGAATTTGATCGCTACTCCAATTTGCTTCAATTCACAATATGAAAATGACGGGCGAATTTGGTCATTATATAGTCCAGGCGCCATTAATGCGATCATTTAATGTAGGTACGGACTCGCCAAAAGTTGGTGAAATTCAAATTAGGTCGACGGTGGCGGATGAGACCCTGGGGCCCAGAGGCCTGAGGGACGAGAGACGACGGCCCCCGCAAGAAATTGCGATGACTTCGAACGGCGGCGGCGAACATCATCCCAGGACCCGGAGGCCGGAGGGACGCGAGGCGATCGCTGGAGGATCACCGTCGCAGATGGCAATCCCGGGACGGAAGTCCAGAAGCGGACTTCTAGAGCCCCGGGCCCGAAGGAGCAGGGGTCATCCGGGAAATCCCCGAAGACTTCCGAATGGAAGATGGCAGGGCGGGCTCCGGAGGGCGAAAAGATGCTTGGGGAACACCACAAAGGGTGGCAAACAAAAGGGGGAAGCCTAATAAGGGAACCCCAGAGGCCCAGGCGCGGGGGGGCCCAGGGCCGTCCAGAGCCAAACAAAGCCAAAGGAACCCACGAGGCCCCGGAGGGCAGCAAAAACCAAAAGGGAAAGCGCAGTCGATTTTAGGATGAAACCTTGGAGCAACATCGACCATGCGAAACATCAAAAAAAGAGGGGCACGCAAAAAAAGGTGGCCCCAAAAGACCCACCAAGGCGAAAGAAAAGAGGGTCCCCATTCCGAACGGGGCGTGTGTGCTGAGGGCACAACACTAACAGGCCTAATATTACTCCTGGAGGAACCATTAGTAGTTATCTTCAAAGTATCCAATAGAGGAGGTGGTCATCTACCAACCTTTTGAACCTTCTTTTTAGCCCCCTACGTCTTCTAACACAAGCAGAGCTTGAAGTATAACCCTATAAGCCCATTTTATTCACAATATCATCACCACTCCTTTCCAAAGGATACACCACTTCACATTTAGCTTCCACCATCTCATAGATCATACCAAAAATTCTATGCCAAACCTATTGAACAAGTAGCCTATTCCCATGAAAAATCCCTACAATTCCTTTCTTGCCAAATTTTCCAAAGAACGAAGGTAGGCCCAATGGACAAAAAAATCTGGAGGAAAGAAGCTTGAGAAGGAGGCCTACCCATACTTCTCTATAAATCAACAAGGGGAGAAGCATGAACACAAGGATGTTTCCAAACATCCCACCAAAAATGCCAAAGCAATATAGATAAGAAACAATATGGAAAACCAAGTGGGTAGAATCCTCCTCATTACAACTACACAAAATGGAAATGGAAGGGCCCTAGAATCCCCAGATTGTCCCAAGTTAAAAATCTATTCCAAGCTAGAGTCCAAAAAAAATAATTACACTTTTTCCAAGAGAACTTATTCCACATATTTTTCCACAAAGGAACCTCCACCCCTCCAAACTTAGGATCCATCAGCACTTGTTACTCACTAGCCATAGTGAAACCACCCTTAGGATCCAGACTCCAAGCAAGAATATACTTATCCCAAAGAGAGGTGCATTGTCTACTGGCCAAAATATTATGAAGTTCAACATAGTCCTCCTCCGAGACAATAACATGTCACTCACAAGGATCCTTTCACCTAGCCACCTCTATCTACCCATAGGGATAAGAAAACTTAAAATGAATCACCCTTGACCAACCAGCCCAAGAAACATTAGAAAAGATTCAACAAATTAAGATAATGATGCAAAATGTTGGTAAAATTTTCCCAAGAATCAAACCAAAAGAGAGCCTTAACCCCCCTATTGCATATCTAGAACAATCCTTCCTTGATCAACACAACCCCTTTCTTAAATGTACCCCAAATCATAGAACCTTTCCTACCAAAGGGTAGCGGGGAATCTCCTCCTTCGGAACCCCCTGAAGGTACTTGTGAGATAATATCTTGGCCTACATATGATCCTATTCTAAACAACGCCTCCAATAAATCTATTTAGCCAATGGAAAATCGGAAAGAGATGATAGCCGCAGACTGAGACCCCCAAATTGCTTCATACTACACATAATATCCCACTTCACAAGGCATCACTTAGAAGAAGGAAAACTATGATCCCATAAGAATTTTCTAGCCAAGGAATTCAAATCCTAAACCCAACCAGAGCCACCTGGAACATACACCTATATATTGGAAGAGCCTGCACCATAGATTTAAGCAACTAAACATGCCCAACAAAGGACATCCATCTATGAGTCCAATGTTAACCTTCACACAAAACTTGTCTAAAACATTCTACCAAGATCCCCTAGAAAAAATACTAGAAGAAATAGGAATTCCAAGATAGGTAAAAGGGAGAGATCCAATCTAAAACCTCAACATACAAGCAATCCTTTGTTAAATCGGTTATAGAGTATTGAAGAAGAAAATGGAAATATTATCTTTATTAATCCTTTGACTAGAAGAGAGAAGATAAGTATCCAAGGCCTTGAACAAGTTAGTGGCTTTTCTAACCTTAGCCACACCCATCAAAGTAGTATCATCCACAAATTGCAAATGTGATTGAGGAGGAAACAATTCCCCCACCCCCAACTCTAAAGAATACCCAACAACACATTACGCTTCAACAATCTTCATAATCCTTTAGCAAGGTCAAAAAATAAATAAGGAGAAAGAGGATCCCTATTGATGGTGTTTTTATGCACTTTTCAACACAAGTAGTGTGTAGGTGCACTACCCCTCTTGAAAGACGATATCCCACAATCAGATTGTAGAACACTATCCCAAGGTCTCTCGAATGTGAGGTCATGATAGTGCTTAGATACCTCAGTAGTTTGATGTGATTTGCTCGAATCACAAGGTGGTCTTACAGATGAGTTACAAAGCATGGGAAATTAGGTCTGCAAATGCAGTTTCAAAGTGCTGGAAGTGAATGAACAGTGGCTGTCCAATCAAAACAACAAGCTGAAACTCACCAAGTTCATCTGATTTGGCTTCATGGTGATGCTTTGGATCCTACTCTAACCAAGGATTAAAAGAGACAACAAAAGGAGAAGGGTTAAGAAAGCTATTCTAATCCTAAGCTACAAATGAACAGTAACAATGGTGGCTGCTAAAGTAGACAGGCTTCCTAAACTGGGTTTTGCTTGACCAAGAGAAACCTATAGCTACACAAAACCAGTGCAATCTCCTAAGGTTTGCTGATTTTCAGATTGCATATGCAGATCATGAACATGCAATTGAACTAAGTTGCAGCATTGGAATAAAGAAGCATAGGCTAACTTTGCATAGCAGCTTGTCATCAACAAGTGCTAAAAGTATGGGCTGAAAGCTCATCAAATACCAAAACAACAATTTCCATTATCACCTCCATTCAAGAATCTACAACTAAAACTACTATGGAAGGAAAACCATGCATGCAAGATGAGCAAAGTCAAAGAGAACATTCATAAATCATACAATGTTGTCTTCTATTGCTGCAAATGCTTTTTACAATAGCTCTCCAACCCTTAGAAATGAGGGGAAAGCCCCTAATTATAGTTTTCCAAAGCCCAAGTGAATGGCTAGGATCAATTTCCAACGAATGGCCCAGATTTTATTTACATTAGGGTTTCACCTACCCCACAATATTTAGCAATTAAAAATACATCCTTGTCTTTTTCCAGTTTTGTCATCTAGTGCCAGTCATTGTAGCAATTTTGTCATTTAGTTGATTGCCCTTTTCACTATAGCAAAAACTGTCTGAAAGTCGTCTTCTTACTTGATGTGTTTGTAGTGTTCTTCCTTGGATCAAATGAGCCCGTCGACGATTGAGATCAATGGATTGGTTGCCCCTGATGGGCGGACAGCTACCTTATGCTTTCTTCAAGGCCACCCCCTTGCACTTTTGTCCTTGGCCTCCTTGGCACAGGCCTTCTTCTAACACCGACCCTGTTGATGGGTGCTACAAGGAAAGACAATCATGAAATGAATGGTGACAAGAGCTATGTGCATTCCTTGCTCAGCTTTCTCAATTGGTCACCCTGATGGACCCGTGGTAGGCTCCTTGAATCCTGCGTACATGAAACTTCGTAAGTGCTTTTATACGAAAATCAAGAAAAACATTAGTCAAATCTTGCTAAAACCTTGTTAGATTCATCCATGCATTATCAAAAGATCATAATATTCATATTTGGAGCTCATTTGGACCATAAACATTAATCTGGGCCGTTGGGGCTCCACGGATGTTCCAAAATAGCCAAAGAGGGATGAAGCTCCAGAACCACCAAAACTTAACAGAACATTGATGAAACCTTGGCAGTTCACTTTGGCACCACAAACACATCTTAGATCCACCAAAAAGTTTGCCCCAAAGTCAAAAATGTGGAAACCGGACCGGCAGGGGTCCACGGATGTTTCCAAAATAGCCAAAGAGGGATGAAGCTTTGGAACCACCGAAACTTAACGGAACGTTGACGAAACCTTGGTAGTTCACTTAGGCACCACAAACACATCCCAGATCCACCAAAAAGTTAGCCTCAAAATCAATAATGTGGAAATCGGACCTACGGGGGTCCACGGTTGTTCAAAACGGCCACGGAGGGACGGAGTCCCGGAAAATGCCACAGAGGGGCCGAGCTCCAGAGGCCGGGTTGTCGGGGCCTCACGGATGTTCAAAACGGCCAAAGAGGGACAGAGTCCCGGAAACGGCCATGGAGGGGCCGGGCTCTGGAGGTCGGGTCGCCGGGGCTCCACAGATGTTTCAAAATAGCAAAAGGGGGACAAAGCTTAGGAACCACTGAAACTTAACCAAATGTTGACGAAACCTTGGCAGTTTATTTACACACATCAAACACATCCTAGATCCAAAAAAGGGTGACCCCAAAGTCAAAAATGTGGAAACGGGAGCCACAGGGTTCCACGGATGTTTCCGAACAGCCAAGGAGGAAGGGAACTCTAGAAAGAAAGTTTCGAAACCATCGAAACTTAACCAAACTTTGACAAAACCTTGGCAGTTCATTTAAGCACTTCAAACACATCCCCGATCCAAAAAAGGTTTCCCCCAAAGTCAAAATTTAGGCAACGGGAGCGACGAGGGTCCGCGGATGTTTCCAAATAGCCAAGGAGGAAGGGAATTCCAAAGGCAAAGTTCTGAAACCATCGAAACTTAATAGAACATTAACAAAACCTTGGCAGTTCATTTAAGCACTTCAAACACATCCCCGATCCAAAAAAGGTTTCCCCCAAAGTCAAAATTGAGGAAATGGGAGCGACGGGGGTCCGTGGATGTTTCCAAACAGCCAAAGCAAGACAAAAGGCAGAAAGGGTATGGGGGACTTTATTTCTCTGTGGATTTGAATACCCCAAGTAGGTGAATTTGGGTAGGGTATTTGATCATTTGATGGCACAGGACCAATTTGGGCTTGGAAATGGGGCATGCAAAATAAGACAGGAGCAAAGCAATTTGTTGGGATAAAAAAAAAGGGGGTCCCTACCTACGGGGGGGCGTGTGTGAAAAACATGCACAAGAAATGGCGACTCGCTGGGGAAATGCTCGAGAGCATTTTGATGACAAACTCAAATCACGAACCCAAAATCTCTAGTTCTGACCTTCACGCTAGGGAAAACAAACCAGACGCCCAACCAAAGTATCAAAACCATTAGCCAACCCAACCTTCAGTATGCTGAAAATACAAGTGTGTGCAATTGCATTAATTCCCATTCTTCAGTTGCTACAGGAACCCAAGCTCCGTTCAGTTAAGCTACGTAGTTTATTCTAACTCCAAAAGCATCCGAGACATTGCCTCGCTACCAGTCAGGCGTCCATAGCCTCGACAAGGTTATCGCTGTGATTCTCCTGAACATTGCTCTACTACCGGCTGGGCATCCATAGCCACGATAGAGTTGCTCGGATACCCCTAAAAAGTTGAATTTTCCTTTTTCTTTTTTTTTTTAATTTTCAATGTTTTCTTTATTTCTTTCTTTTCTCTTTTTAGCTCTTTTATTTCAATCCGCAAGCATTGAAGCTCGCGCTTAGCGCTGAGAATCACAGTGGCATTAGAGCAGAATTTTAGATTTTTCACTTAACTAGACTTCACAAAAGGCCCTATAGCGACCGTCAAATTCTTAATATGTGTAAGAGCTATAAGATTTCAGAATACATCAAAGTCAGACTAAACCAACAACTTATCCTCTTCGAATTAAACACCCAGATCACTTGACACTAACAGAAGACCTTCACCATCCACTCTGAAGACTTGATTAGAGTTTGACAAATAAATAAATAGAACAACCCCTAGCAATAAGTATGGTTGTTGTGCGCACAGATGTGCCCAGCTAAAAGAAGATGGACCCCGAGCAAAGTAGCAACAAAGCAAAAGAAAACAAAAATAAAACAACCTACATCACACCAACTAACCTAAGGAAAGCAGAAAAGAAGAGTATTTACAGGAAACCTATACTACTCAAAAATGAGCTATGTACAAAGATATTTACAAAGCACTATGTTCAGGCAGGGCGAGCTAACATTAACGTTCATTGGATTTTTCAAAGCATGCACAAGCAAATGGGAAATCGTTATCGTTCTTCACCATGCAAATTTATCTTTATATTCTAAAAAAAGAAATTCACCATTGCAGTACTCAAGTTTAATCATGTCATCACAAAAAATCAGCAATTGTGGAGGCTCGTTGAACCCATGGTTAATCCATAAATAGGTTTGTTTTCCCTCATTCCCATAATCAAAATAATAAGTGCAGTTATGAGAAATGATAGGGGAAAGGAAAAATAAAACCTGGATGTCATCACATGGAGGTGGCAGCATTGGACAGTCAAGAGCAAGCACAACATCATTGATCGTTGCATTGGCAGCCTTAGGCGGGCACGGTGGAGGGTGCATCACTTTGGATAGTAAGCATGCATAAGGCTGGGAGGACGGGGCAGCAAACAACTCTTTCAATCTACCAATGGGACCCACAACCTCCACTAGTTGTTCCTCAAGGAAGTACACCTCATCTACGTGGGTTTCCATTGCAAAAACCTCTTCTTGATTGTTGTCTTCAAGGGGTAGCATGCTGTCCCATCTCCTTTCCCAAGTGTCAGCCTTATTTTTGTGATGTTTAGTGTCATGGGACAATGACATATATGAATCTATCCTATTGCAGCCATCTGAATATGAGGGAAGATCAACAACGATCATGGCAGAAGGGCTGCAAGTTGCATCTTGTAGTCGGTCGGGTGCTTCATCTCTGTTAGCAGCTATCTCAAGACCTCCACCTTTGTCTACTTCTTTTTGTTGTTCATGCATCTCATCATGACGTTCACTCATTTCCTCTTTCTCACTATCACTGTAAATGGAGAAGGAGCTCCTCTCCCAATCTGGAAACTCTAGTGCATCACTATTCGGGGGCTCAAGGAGTATGTATTCATCACTGTCGTCTTCTGGGATGTGCTCTTCCTCGACATGAGCATACCTCCGTAGTGCAACTCCCAATGGAAAGAAGTCATCAATTGATGGCACCTCATCAAGGGGACCAAAGTCTACTGCACAATTTCCCTCCAAGGGTTCGGCATAAAGCCTATCGTTCATGGTGTGCAAATGCTCTTCGAGAGGAAATTCTTGATAACTGGTGTGCAGTATTCCCGCTTGATCTACTTCATCGCTCGAAACTCTGAGATTGTATTGTTGTCCTTCTATTGCTGCCCCAACATCCTGTTGAGGTCCACCTTTAGCCGAGTTGTCACTTGGCTCTGACTCTTGGTCTTCTACTTCGATCCGAGCAGCAAGTAGAGGAGGTCGGGCACTTGGCTTCCTTGCTTTTCCTCTAACTTGTTTCATGGCTTCTTGGCATAGTTCACATGCGAACTCTGAGTGTGATGAATCATGAAGTCTGCACAAATTTGGCAATAGTAGCACCTCCAAATCGACTTGGTATTTCAACTCTGACCAATCCTTTGCTAACCTGGAGACTAGTTGGTCATATCTATCCATGATCGGGTCCTCCTCATCACTTGAAAAAGAAGCATGATGGTAGATAGCCGTAGTGAGTGGTTGCTCCCACTCCTCCAAATCTACATTTTTAGATTCTTGATCACTGTCATTATAGATGGAGAGGTCTTCCAATCTATTTTTTTTATGCTTTTACCATCTCCTTCTACTGCCCCAAGGCTTTTAGCCTCCTCTTCTTCCTGATCTTCAGCATCTTCATTGGCTGTCCCAGCATGCACGACTGCAGACTTCATTGGTTCATCGTCACCTACCAATTGCTCTTCTTCTAGAGTGGAGGACTGCCCTTGATTGGTGGAGGGAAGGCCTTCTAAATTAATTTCAATCAGATTTTCACCAAGGCACCTTGCTGTCCTAGTGAAATCTATCTCTTCCTCCTGATTTTCAACTTCGATGTCTGCTGCTCCAACATCAACTTGTATCGAGTTTCTTGGTTCATCTTCAATGTGTTGTCCTCTAGATGTTGATAGCTATTTTGCCTCATGGGATAACTTCTCTTCATTGGGAGTTGGTTGCTCCAACTTGTTCGAATAACCCTTGGCTTGAGCAATGACCTGTTGTCACATGATGGACACATAAATTCTGAATGTGGTGCATTGTGAAATCTACACCAACTTGCCATTAGTACTTCCTCCAATCTTGGTCCATCCTTGCTGCTCAAATGTTGCTGGATCAACTCCTTGAATGCCTTGGCTGCCATGGCTGTTAACTCTTCCTCTGAGTCTGCAAGGGCTAAAGGCTGATAGATTTCCCAAAAAGGAATTTCTCCCTGTAATACCCTTTCAATTCTGCTCAAGAGTGTGAGACACCCCAACTTGTTGTGCCTATGAGCGCAATGGATCCGAAATCTATCCACCAATGCAAATTGCTGCAATGGTTTCTTCAGTCTCTTGTTCAAATTTGCATGCAGCTGAGTGATGTCAATTTGTGCATGCTGCTCCATTTTGACTCAGCTTTTTTTGCCTTCAAAATTTTCTGATTTTTAGCATTGAAAGAGATCTCCCTATCTCATATTTCTTCTTGAAAGGTCACTTTTCAATTTCCAAATTTTAGCTTTGTAGCCTCAACATTTCATTTCCTCCTTCTAGCACCAGTTCTGTTGATGGTGTTTTTATGCACTTTTCAACATAGGCAGTGCGTAGGTGCACTACCTCTCTTGAAAGACAATATCCCACAATCGGATTGTAGAACATTATCCCAAGGTCTCTCAGATGTCATGTCATGACGGTTCTTAGATACCTCAGTAGTTTGATGTGATTTGTTGGAATCACAAGGCAGTCTTACAGATGAGTTACAAACCATGGGAAATTGGGTTTGCAAATGTAGTTTCAAACTACTGGAGGTGAATAACAGTGGCTTTCCACTCAAAATAGCAAGCTGAAACTCACCAAGTTCATCTGATTTGGCTTCATGGTGATGCTTTGGATCCTACTCTAACCAAGGATTAAAAGAAACGACAAAAGGAGAAGGGTTAAGAAAGCTCTTCTAATCCTAAGCTATGAATGAATAGTAACAATGGTGGCTACTAAAGTAGATAGGCTTCCTAAACTAGGTTTTGCTTGACCAAGAGAAACCTACAGCTACACAAAACCAGTGCAATCTCCTAAGGTCTACTGATTTTTAGATTACATATGCACATCATGAACATGCAATTGAACTAAGTTGCAGCATTGGAATAAAGAAGCCTAGGATAACTTTGCACAGTAGCTTGTCATCAACAAGTGCTAAAAGTATGGGCTGAAAGCTCATCAAATACCAAAACAACAATTTCCATTTTCACCTCCATTCAAGAATCTACAACTAAAACTACTATGGAAGGAAAAACCATGCATGCAAGATGAGCAAAATCAAAGAGAACATCCATAAATCATGCAATGTTGTCTTCTATTGCTGCAAATGCTTTTTACAATAGCTCTCCAACCCTTAGAAATGAGGGGAAAGCCCCTATTTATAGTTTTCCAAAGCCCAAATGAATGGATAGGACCAATTTCCAATGAATGGCCCAGATTTGATTTACATTAGGGTTTCGCCTACCCCACAATATTCAATAGTTAAAAATACATCCTTGTCTTTTCCTGGTTTTGTCATCTAGTGCCAGTCACTGTAGCAATTTTGTCATTTAGAAGATTGCCCTTTTCACTGTAGCAAAAACTATCTGAAAGTTGTCTTCTTACTTGATGTGTTTGTAGTGTTCTTCCTTGGATCAAATAAGCCCATCGACGATTGACATCAATGGATTGGTTGCCCCTAATGGGCAGACAGCTACCTTATGCTTTCTTCAAGGCCACCCCCTTGCACTTTTGCCCTTGGCCTCCTTGGCATAGGCTTTCTTCTAACGTCGACCCTGTTGATGGGTGCTACGAGGAAAGACAATCATGAAATGAATGGTGACAAGAGCTATGTGCATTCCTTTCTCAGCTTTCTCAATCGGTCGCCCTGATGGACCCATGGTAGGCTCCTTGAATCTTGCGTACATGAAACGTTGTAAGTGATTTTATACAAAAATCAAGGAAAACGTTAGTCAAATCTTGCAAAAACCTTGTTAGATTCATCCATGCATCATCAAAAGATCATAATATTCATATTTGGAGCTCATTTGGAACATAAACATTAATCCGGGCCACTGGGGCTCCATGGATGTTCCAAAACAGCTAAAGAGGGATGAAGCTCTTGAACCACCAAAACTTAACAGAACGTTGACGAAACCTTGGCAGTTCACTTTGGCACCACAAACACATCTCAGATCCAACAAAAAGTTGGCCCCAAAGTCAAAAATGTGGAAACCAGACCGCCAGGGGTCCACAGATGTTTCCAAAATAGCCAAAGAGGGACGAAGCTCTGGAACCACTAAAACTTAATGGAACATTGACGAAACCTTGGCAGTTCACTTAGGCACCACAAACACATCCCAGATCCACCAAAAAGATAGCCTCAAAATCAATAATGTGGAAATCGGACCGATGGGGATCCATGGTTATTCAAAATGGCCACGGAGGGACGGAGTCCTGAAAAATGCCACGGAGGGGCCGAGCTCTGGAGGCCGGGTTGCCAGGGCCTCATGGATGTTCAAAATGGCCAAAGAGGGACAGAGTCTCGGAAACGGCCACAGAGGGGCCAGGCTCCGGAGGCCGGGTCGCCGGGGCTCCACAGATGTTCCAAAACAGCAAAAGGGGGACAAAGCTCCGGAACCACCAAAACTTAACCAAATGTTGACGAAACCTTGGTAGTTCATTTACGCACATCAAACACATCCCAGATCCAAAAAAGGGTGACCCCAAAGTCAAAAATGTGGAAACGGGAGCCACGGGGGTCCACGGATGTTTCCAAATAGCCAAGGAGGAAGGGAATTCTGAAGGGAAAGTTCTGAAACCATCGAAACTTAACCAAACTTTGACAAAACTTTGGCAGTTCATTTAAGCACTTCAAACACATCCCCGATTGAAGAAAGGTTTCCCCCAAAGTCAAAATTTAGGAAATAGGAGCGACGGGGGTCCGCGGATGTTTCCAAATAGCCAAGGAGGAAGGGAATTTCGGAGGCAAAGTTTCGAAACCATTGAAACTTAACGAAACGTTAACGAAACCTTGGCAGTTCATTTAAGCACTTGAAACACATCCCTGATCCAAAAAAGGTTTACCCCAAAGTCAAAATTGAGGAAACAGGAGCGACGGGGGTCCGCGGATGTTTCCAAACAACTAAAGCAAGACAAAAGGCAGAAAGGGGATGGGGGACTTTATTTCTCCATGGATTTGAATACCCCAAGTAGGTGAATTTTGGTAGGGGATTTGATCGTTTGATGGCACATGACCAATTTGGGCTTGGAAATGGGGCACACAAAACAATACAGGAGCAAAGCAACCTATTGGGAGCAAAAAAAAGGGGGTCCCTGCCTATGGCGGGGCATGTGTGCAAAACATGCACAACAATCCCCTAGATGAAGGCCTCTAGAAGCACCAAAAAGAGAAGAAGGCTCACCATTTATCAGCACTGAAAAGGATGTGGAGGTGACATAACACATAACCCAATAGGCCCATTCCTCGACAAAACCAAAGGCAATAAGAAATTTATGCAAGAAGGACCACTTAACTCTATCATGAGCCTTTACCATATCTAGCTTAATGAGCATAACCTTTTCTTTGGAGGAAGCCATGGAATGAATAGTTTCAGTAGCAATCACCAGTCCATCCAAAACCTACTAATCCACCACAAAGCCACTCTATTCATTAGAGATAATCCATCTGAGTCATCACTTCAACCTTTCAACTATCAACTTCGAAATGATTTTATAAAAGACATTGCAAAGGGAAATATACCTAAATTGACTTAGCCAATCTGCCCCCTCACATTTGGGAATGAGTGCAAGGAAAGAAGAGTTCAAAGCCCAAGAAACATCTACTTATTCCTTTGAGACTCATGAATCACCTCCAATAAGTCCAACCTAATGATATCCCAAATTTTTTGAAAGAATTTAATTGGAAAGCCATATGGAACCAAGGCTTTCCCTTTCTTCATTTGAAAAAAATAAGCATCTAATTCATCTAGTGAAATGCAACCCAATAGATGCTCATTCATCTCCCTAGTAACCAAGGAAGGAATACAAGAAAAAATATGGGTTTCTTCAGCCAAAATTTTTTGTGAATCCTCACTAAATAAGGAAGCAAAGAATTGTGAAGCTTCTCTAGAAATATCATGCCAAGAATATAACTGTTCACCCCTATCATTCACCAAAATCAAAATAGAATTACCATGTCTCTTGGCTTTCACCGAATTGAAGAAGAAAGTAGTGTTTTTCCCCCCTCTTGTAACCACTTAACATGAGCTTTTTATTTAGAATATATTTCTTCACACAACTCACACTCTTCTAGAGCTTTGAAAGCCTTGGCCTCTTCCCTGAGTAAAATTTTTCAAAGACCTAACTCCCTTATCTCCCAGGTAATAATGTCAAAGTTAGCTTGAGTAGTAATATTAGCATGAAAATAATTTCCCAAAGATTGTATGTTCCACCATTTTAGTTGATACTTCACATATTGCAACATTATAGAAAAAGAATACATCATAGAACCATCAGAAAGTATCCCCATCCACCACCATTTAGAAACATACTCCTACAATGAAGGATCCCTTAACCACATATAGGCTGGAACTTGAAAGATGGGGACCAAGGAGCATAAGGCAAAGTAGTAGATAATTTAATAGGCTAGTGGTCCAAGCCCCTCCAATCCAAAATCTCAGAACTAGTAGAATAGGATCCTCCAATCCAAAAACAAGAAACCAAGAAATGGTCAAGTCTCTCAGCAATACAATTCTCCCCCACCCTCCTATTACTCTAAGTAAATTGACCATTCTGAGTATTGATGCCAACAAGATTCAAGGAAAAAATATTATCATGAAGAAGGAAAGTCAAGGGTTCCAACCTCACAGTACCACCCTTCTTCTCATCTAACTCAATAGTGACATTGAAATCACTAGAAATAATCCAAGGTAAAAGAGGAACAAGGCTCAAAATAAAATTGATATGAGACCAAAAATACTGCTTACTAGGAAAATAAGTACGTTCATAGATGTTTGGTAGAAGAATAGTTTCATTCATCTCCAAACCTGAAGTGACTGTAAAGATAGATGACTACGAGGACATTCACCAAAGAGGATGAATATTCAAAAGGTTCCATAAGAAAGCCACAACCCCAACATTACCATGAGCCCTAATACATTGACATTCACCATAACTCAATAGCTTCAGTACCAAACCAACCTTACTCTCAATAGAAAACTTACTCTTCTAAATAAAAAGAGCATCAGGAGAGTGAATCCTCACCAAGTCACGAACAAACTTTTGTCAAGGGCCACTGTTCAAGTCTCTTACATTCCATGAGAGGATGATCATTTAGAGGGTTAGAAAATGAGAGTCCGGAGTCTTAACAGATCCTAACTCAACCAAAGTCTCCCCCATCATCTTTATTTTCTCTAAGTCCTTCTTTCTCCCCACCGTGGAGGTCTTCTCAACAACCCCTTTTCTTTTATCTATCTAAAGAAGTCCTATAGAAGGAGAATCCTTATTTCCTTTTACCGAATCAGATGCTTCTTTCACCAGTAGCTGAGAAATCTCCTCCCCAGCCCATATGCACATTAGCAAGAGTCTCAAGCTTCCCTGAAACCACCATACTAAGACCAATATCCAATTGCAAAGCACCATCCTCCTGTGAATTATGAATTTTATCTAGAATAAATCTCTCTTGAACCACTTCCATGGCACCTTGATCCAAAGCCAACAGACCTAGGTTCACCTCTTGTTGATTAGGATCATCCAAAACCTCAAAGTGATTAAAGGTGTCACCTTCCATTCAAACCTTAAAATATCTCTTCTGACCATGATTTCTATTATAAATCTTAATGGGAATAAACCCCTTAGAATCTATAACATCACTTGGAATGGGAACCTTGCCTTTGTCAGCATTAGGAGGGTTGCGAGCAGGCTATGTACCCTAAGGCTTAGGGGCTTCGGCCCTAGGGAATCTACATTGCATACACTGCATATGTTTATATTCGTGACAAAGATGACATAAAAAATGAAAAGTATCACAATCAAGTTGCTGCACCCAAGAATGCAACCCTGTACGAATTTTAATAGAATTTGGAAGAGGGTGACTCAAATTGATTTCAACATAGATGCAAGAAAAATTCATAACCCTTATATTCTGTGTTTGCTGAGAATGGCCCACTAGTTTCCCAAGGGTCGAAACAACCATGTGAAATATGTCACTACACCAAAACTCCATTGGAAATCAGGGAAGACACACGCAAACCAACAGTCAATTTGGAAGCTCCTCTAAGGTATTAAAGCAAGCATGCTAGGGTTTAATAAATAGACCAACTTGATTTTGGAAGTAAGGCCCACCCTCAAATAATCTATTGTGATTAGCCCTGCAATGAAAAACCTCCATGAAATAACTATTAGCCAAAAACATTTCTTCCATTTCACCCTTGGGAGACCAATTCATCTGAGCCCATTTCTCCAAAAATTGGAGCAAAACCCACATTCGCATAAATTTGCAAATCAAGGCATGTTTCAAAAAATTCTCTATATCCTTTGCAATTGATTTGGGCTGAATTACGGACATTGGCCTCTCTTTACTTCGTTTAAGGAATCCATTAATCTTTGGGATCCAAGGTCCACCCGCTAAAGAAAAACTATACATCCCTGAATCATTAGAGAATAAACTATTCTAATAAACCCTCATCGAGAATTAAAGGCATCTAGCTATGACCTAGTTACACACTGTGGGAAAACACACTCCCACAACATGCCATTGATGCCATCTTTAACCCAAGTCATGTAAGCTTAATTGTTACTTATTTAATGTTGTATTTAAAATATTAAATTAATATAATAAATATATTTCTCAAAGTTTCAAATATTAAAGAGAAACATATAACTTGACACAAAAAAATAAAATATTGTGTAGATAGTGACATAGTGTGATGGCTAAGTTGTGGTGTTGTTGCTTTAGTCTTCAAGATTCAAATCCCATTAGAATTTCTATTGAAGGTGGTATTATAGATTTACCTTTTACACTACCAATTGTCTATATTAATGTGTTTTATAAGATATGTTCCAACAATTTTTTAGTGGTTGATATTTGCCAATTGGCTAATATTTGAAATTTGGGAATGCAAAATTGGCTCCAGTTGTAACATGACTTGAATCGCCACATTTTTACAAAATTTTATTAGTCTTTTTTAAATCACCAAAGAATTTATTTTATTAAAACTTTTGACTCTAATATTCGCCACAACATTTGATACATGATTTGATCATATTTGTCTATATTTTATAAGTTATAGTAGAAATCTATAGTTGCTTTAGGGCCATATTACCAATCTATAGTTTCCACCATTGATTTATAATATAAACTAATGATCCTTCTTGTATTTTGTGAGGTAAAATGTACCCACAATCTATAATGCTCATAGGGCATGAAATCATTTTTGGGTCATCAATCACCTAAGATCATGATCCAAAAGCAATTTTGGGTTGCATGAGCATTATAGATGGAGGGTGCATTTTACCTCATAGAATTCGAGGGTTGTTAGATCAACAATCAAAAATGAATTTCATGCTCCATAAGCATTACCTCAGAGAATACGAGGGCCATTATAGATTATATTTTAAATCAATTGTAGTAAGTAAATATTATAGTCTACCCTTTAAACCCATCGATAGTTTCCACCCTTAGGCTCCTACTTTTCCACAAGAATTAGTTTTTAGATTGGAAGGATTTTCCATCATAATTAATGAATTTTTCTATTTATTTTCAAGATTCACCAATATTTTCTATAAAATTTTAGTGATGTAAGAAAATTAGTCAATAAAATTAATATTTTTCTCAAAAAAAAGAAAAGATTCACCAATAGAAATTAATATTTTTTCAAAAAAAAAAAAGACTGGTTAGGATTTTATATCTTTTTTGGAAGGGGGTTTCTTAAAGATATCACTAATATGTTCATAATAATTAAATATTATTAAATACAGTCATTTAGTGTGAAGGAGAAAAATGATGATTTATATTAATGTTATTAACAGATTTCCAAGTGTTTACTTTAAATCAAAACAGATTTCTAAGTGTTGTTTGCCAACTAGTTTGTAGTTGAATTAGAACCCTTTCACAAATCCCGTTTAATTAACCAAACATATTCAACATACTCGGTTTGAATTTTATGTTGAAACTAGTTTTACATAGGCTTCCCAGCCGTTTCATGAACGAAGATAGGATATATTTATAGGTGAAGCTTTAACTTTGTTGCTTCAACCTAAATTGTTGTTTCATTGCCGTATTTATTTGTTCTTTTCTGTACCTTCTTTAATATTATGCTTTCATCGGAAAGCTAAATGAATCAATTTTACCCTGGTCGAATCTAATTACTTTTAAACAAATTTTAAAATCTACAATTACATTGCAATATCCCATAACCATTCTCAAAGAAAACCCGAACATTCAGAAGATTCATATTTGGAAAACTGAATTGATTCATCACTGGAAATTTCATATAATAAATCTACGCGAGTGCTACAGAATCACAGCAATACAGAGCATAGTACGTTTTCTTATTTAGAATGTCTTTATTCAGACGACACTGAAAATTTTAAACCAAAACATTGCTGCATGCATTTGAACATCCTCATTTATCAGGATGTACAGGAAACAGATCCAGTGTTCTTCTATCGGATGGATCTACCGATGAATTCCTGCGGGTTCCGCTATTCACTTCTTCTTCCTGCATATCAATACATATTGTTCAGAAATCTGCCATAATTTTATTCAGAAAACATATAGTTTGAAAGACAAACCAGAAAATTTAAACAAGCTTTCATACTTGTACAGAGCTCTTGTCAGATGACCTCTTGGAACGAAAAAAAGAAGTCCATTTTGGCGAGTTAAATACTGAAGGCCATTTCCTGGCTGAAATATGCATTTTTTAGGTTAGTCCAAAAAACAATGTAAACAGCAAACTCATAATAATCTCCAGTAGAAAATGTTCTTGCCTTCTACTCTGCCATAGCGCTGCAGCTGGGCTGTAATACGGTTTATCTGTTCCACCGAAGGATTTCTTGTTCGCTTTTGATCGTCAGTGGAAGATCTGACAAGCCTGGAACCTGAAGCAAACAAAAAAATAGAATTATTCTACGACAACGAACAGCATCATAGCGAGGGGAGAATCTAGAATTTCTCACAAAACGTGAACAACCCAATTCGTTTGAAAAAATCGGGAGGACCCAGTTCGTTTACCTTGAGCAGATCCGCGATCCATTTCTTCTGCGGAACCTAAACTTGAAATAACTGAAGCTACTTTAAAAACCTAGAGAGGTTACCCAACCGAGTATCTCATGTAAAATCAAAGCCGATGGTAGACAAATGGAGATGGGTGGTATAAATAAGCAGAATGCGAGGGAGTCGGAGAAAAACTAGTAAATGAATTTCAATTTTGATTGGGTAGAGGAAGGGCAGGGTGGATGAATTTTAGGGAGGAGGAAAACGAGTTCGGCGGAAGGGAAGAGTTCTACACCGTGTAACCAAATAACAGAAACTAAATGAGTTACGAGGTATGGCGCAAATAAATTAGCTGGGTTTAATCGACAGCTTTCCAAAGAGGTGCGGATTGAGAGAAAAAGGACCTAACTATTCTTTGTATATTGAACAAATAACAAAAGCTATGGATAGGGAATTGAATGAAACCTAAAAATATAATATTTCAAGAAGTAGTTTGTAAGTACAAAGTTACAAGTAACAAAGTTTTTGAAATTCTAAGGTTGAATTAAACAATTTTTAAAATAAAATTTGATAGATAAATTTTAGGTTCTTGTTACTTTTAAATATGTAAACGTGCAATGTTAAAATTAGAAGTCATCTACTAAATTCAAAGTTAGCATGTGAAATACAAAGTTACAAGCAACAAAGTTTTTGAAATTCTAAGGTTGAATTAAAGAATTTTTAAAACTGAAATTTGAAAAGTATATTAAATTTGATGGATAAATTTCAGATTCTTATTACTTTTAAATATGTAAACGTGCAATGTTAAAATTAGAAGTCATCTACTAAATTCAAAGTTGGCATGTGAAAGTTGGTTAGACATTGGAAAGTCCAAATTATGGATCTAGGCTTTTGTAATCTATTTACATAATTTTAAAAGAAATTGAGAAAGAATTTTTCTTAAGTTATATATAAATTTATTATAAATCTACTTAACTAAGTAATTTATAAATTCATGCATAATTTTTTAATTCATTTTTAATATTCCTTTGAAGTGGAATACAACTAGCATACATATCTTCAATACATTTATTTAAAGAACTCCATGAATTATTGAGATTGAAATTTGAAAAGTCTACTATTCAATTTGATGGATAAGTTTGAAGTTACTGTAATTTTTAAACATCCAAACATGTAAAACTTGGTAAGCCATTCCATAGTCAAAACTAAAGATAGACTTTTGTAATCTATTAACATAATTATAAAAAAGAATTTGAGAAAAATGTTTAATTTTTTTGAATTATTAGAGTAATGTAAGTTGTCAATCAAGATGATAAGATGTAATATTTCTTTTAAATGGTTAATGTAAATATAGGCTTATTATAAATTTACTTTAAATTTATCAATATTTTTTGTATTTGAATATAGCCTCTAAGGGGAATAAAATGAGTATACATATCTTAAATAAATCTATTTAAAGAACTCCGAGAGATATCGATCTTGAGGTGTTTATCAATAAATATTGAACTTTCTTCTAGATAAAATTATAAGCTAGTTATTAGTAAAAAATAGAAGTTGATCCAAATTGACATTAATTCTAATATAACAAATTTCATAAAAAATAAAACTAAAATTTTGATAGTATGAAGAATATGTGTCAAAAAGCTATCTTATTATCACCCTAAACTTTAATAATAATATTTGAACATTATAAAACCTATTTTTTAATAACCCATAATAATTAAAATTTTAAATTAAATGAATGTAATAATCCATTAGTACTAATAATAAATTTTATATATTATTTTATCTTATTTAATAAAGATACGGAAAACTACTCTTTTCAAATATCAACATAAAGATATAAGTTATTCAAAATAAATAAGTTATGTATAGAGATCTACGTTTTTATAATGTTAAAATCATATACATCATAACTTTGAATACATCACTAAAATAGTTTCTTACAATTGAAAACAAAAGACACAATTCACACTCTATTTTAAACACCCTTTGTTCCTTCCTTATAAATTAAAATCATAATCAACCATAAATATAACTTTTCATGACCTTAAAATAATAATTCAAAGACATAAACTATGTGGAGAGATTAAAATATTTATAATGTATATCTGTTTCAACATATACATTCTATAAGTATCCATGGTATCAATACATTTAATAAGAAACAAATCTTAGTGAAGGAGCATGTGCATGATAAATAGGAGAATGAAATATCAATAGCTTGAATTTAATGCTAAGGGAGAACCACCATATTTGGGATAGGGATTGGGGAGCCTTCTAAAGCATCTCTTTCCATTAAGATTCCTTATGGGAGAGTCTCCCATCACCTCTCAAAACCCAAAAATTCTAACTAAGCTAACAAGGTTGTAAGAAATTTGGCACAACATGGTTATTTTACATTGGGAGATTCTTCAAAAGTGTTTCAATTAGAGGTGGGAGTGAGGATCAACATTTCAAAATTGGTTACAAATAAAATAGTTTCTTTAATTAAAAATTCACTAATAAGTAATTTCTTCTCTTCCTATCCCAATATAAATGTTAAAAATGGATTAATTCTATGTGGAAGGTAAAGGGCACTGTATTGGAAAGTGCTATATCCAAGAACATTTTAATTTTTCCTTCTATTCCTTTGAATATCTCAACAAGTTCCTTATTGAGGGTCCTTACATCATAGGCAAATATAAGTGAAAGCAAGACTTCGATTGGCAAGTTGACCTATTTGTTATTCTGCCCATTTGGATTTGTCTCTATGGATTTCCACTTGAATTTTAGGATGAATAATATCTCATGTGTATTTCCAATATGTTTGGTCACTACCTTGTAATGGATAAAGTTACAAAGTAAAAAACCAAGTTGGCCTTTACAATAATTTGTGTGAATGTTAAGGTGAACAATATCCTTCCACAATCAATTACCCTCTAATAAATTTTTTTGAAGTACGCTCAAAATATCATCTATGAAAACTCAAGGCTTTAAATTACTAAAATTATTCCCACTTTGTGTTTGAGAAACCAAGATCTACTTGTAAACTCAAAACAATCCACAAATGAGAATATGAAAAATGATAAAATATCATAAGCAAGTGATGTAATTTAAAATTTACAAAGAACCCTTTCTTATAAAGACAAGGACGAAGAGGTGAGAAGGTAGGATTCAAAATTTGACTACCCCTCCAAGTATGAAATGATTGTAGGAATCTGTGGACAAGTGTTGAGACACTTGGTGAGTCTGCATGAGGTGAGAAAAAGTCTATATAACCTCTAAGTGAGCTTAACTGTAGTGTGAATGGAACCCTAATAACTAGGATAAAAGCTAACTAGTTTGATAATATTCTTTCACACTAACACTAACTCTTAAGTGATATGGGGTAAGATAAACACTAAAAAAAGGCATTCCAACAACAAGGGTTGATAAGGTGCTCATACATAATAATGATCTCTCACAAGTGGAGACAAATGAGAAAACATAATGGGGAAAAGCTCCTCTCCAAAAGAGTGGAAGATAACGATAAGACCTTTTAAAAATATGTCTCATTAATACAAAAATATGATGATGCAAAAATATTGAAGCATCTCGGAGCTCTAAATTTTTTTTTTAAATGAACTAGTTTCTTTAAAATAAATGAGCATCTAAAAAATTTAGATCAAGATAAGATATACGAAAACTAAAAACTTGAATATATAGAGCACTACTCAACCATGAATAGATAGATAACACAAAGACAATCAAAATCTATGAATTTGAAGACATAAATAGTACTATGATAAATTGGAGTAAAAGTTAAAAAATGTAATTATTGACCTATAGTACACTAGTCAGATATGTATCACAATGCTCTACATAAATACTAGAATATCATGTCAAAATATGATCTAATGAAATAATCCCCCCATTGGAGAGATAAAATAGTAGGTCTACATTACCTCCCAAAAGTAGGTTTATTCACTTCTCCATTGAAACTAAGGAATCATTTGCTTAACACTATGGTAATTCCCCCTAATACTGATGAGGAAGATTTATTAGTATATCAATTGAGATTGAGCACAAAATTGTGCACAATAATGTAGATCCATTATTAGGTCCAAAAAGAGGTATAAGAAATTAAATAAAGGTGTGCATCAAGTCACACACACATGAGGAGAGAATCAAAAGGATCCATTGTTATGATAAAAAATCAAGGCAGTGCAAAAATCCCCATTACACTTTATAATTTAGTGTAAGTACAAAATTTTCTCCCTAAGGAACACACATTTTATCATAGTTTATTGCTTATCAATTGTGCTTAATTCATTTTATGGTAGTTTGCATATTGCATTTATTATTTGATAATTAGCCAATAGGCTATTATAGGTGAGAATTCAACCGGAGAAGTCTCACTATCTGATGCCGGCTGAGACTATTCCAGTTGGATTCTCACTTGAGACATGCCATCCTCATGTTTTTCACTAAAAAGGTGAGATATGACAGCAGGATTAATATTTTTACACACAAGTTTGGAAGTCACTATGTTTGCCCTCACCAAATTCTGGTATTTATTGTCCCCGTGTCTGCAGGCATGGCCATTCTTCCTGTTTTGGCATCACCAGGTATGGCTGGGAGCCGTTCGTGCCGTTTTACACCACTCCCCTAGTCTGCGTGTGTTTCCTAGCATTTACAAAGTCACCTAAGCTTTGCGAGTTAATAAATGCAACCTACTTTAAGATGGATTCAAAGTTTACTGTTTTTGTGCGGCAAACAAGCAGTTGGGAAGGTGAACGCGGAATCAAACTTGTCTTCAATTCCTAGCTGTGCATTCTGAGGTATGCAGACAAATGAACAAATCGCAGATAAACTACTTTTAGTATTTGTTAGAATAAACAATACTTTCTCCCAGTTTCTCTACTTACCATGAAGAAAATTAGAAACTTCATTTACTATTTTGTATATTGCTGGTGTTCGCTGAGATAAACTCTAAGTTTGTTTTTGCTGAATAACCAGTTGCTACTGCAACTGAAATACATTAGAAAGTAGTTATGCTTTTTCTATTGTTTTTTGTTTTTCTGCTCTGCTTTTGTGTTTTTATGTCTCTGCCTTTACCAGCATTAATCACGCAAACACTTGCCCAAATTTCCACCATGGTCAGTTTTGCAGTTCTAAGTTGTAAATTTGTAGCCAATATCGTTCTTCTTCTTTGCCAAGAAGCCTACATTGTCCCAAAAAAACCAAAGGTGGCCAGCATGACCAACTTTCTCCTTTTGAGTTTTCCCCCATTTTGGCTTAATAGCCTTTTTATTTTTGTTCCTAATTGCGTGTTGTTTCTTTTATTTTGTTTGCCTATCTCATTGTATTCTATTGTTCAAGGGCGCCATTCAATCATAGCTATGTTTCTTTCAAAGGAAAAAAAAAGGTTGGTAACTTTTGTTTTGCTCCCAAAGCTTAGATTTTCTAAATTTGGTTCAAAATGTGATTGTGCTTAGCTACATATATTGTATTTATCGTATTTATTGTATATTGTATTTATTGTGTTTAGTCAACCCTCCGTATTCTAGTGCATCACCTTGAGCTAGCCTAACACCTTGCGTATGGAATGGTTGTTTGGGAGGTAGGTATGTTTAGATATTTAGTAGGGAACTGAATGGATACCAAACCTTCTTGTACTCAGATTAATGGCAACCATAATCTGCAGTGTCGTGTTATGGTTGAATAAGCCAAATGAAGCTCTTCATTCACTTCCTTGGTGTCTTCTCTGTACAAAGATTTCGTGTGTCTGCTATGTCAGGGAGATAGGTAGCAAAGTCAATGTTATTTCAGACTACCCATCTGCTGAAGCGCCTCCTTCAATAACCTGTCACTGTGCTGATTTCAAGGAAAAATGCAGTCCTTATAAGATGTTACAAGGAGTAGATTTCACTTTTTAATTTATGGAAACCCATGACGTGATGAGAAGAGTCCTTATAATAATCATTTTCAATGTAATTTCTCTCCAATCAAATAGCGAGGGCAACATTTAGGAATAGGTGTAGGTGAATGGTGGTATTGCGCATTATGGGAGCCATTAATTCTTGATGACTGACAACAAACCGTGTTTACCTTGCCTGCCATTTGAAAAACTTGTTCCACCTTTATTTTATCAATCCTATATCCAAGATCTTGTTGTAGGTTATTAATTTTGAATATCTATCCATACCATTAATGGGAAGCTAACCACGATAAGGTGGTCTAACATTAGCGGAAAATAAAATAAAATAAATATAGTACCCCATTGCTATGAGGAGGTGAGTTAGGGTGTGCTGACGGAGTATCTGATTCAATCAGACCTAAAATCAACATTAATGCATATCTGCATCGTGCGATGTTCACCTCTATCGCTGCCTTTATCCTTTGCAATGAGTATTACATTTAGACAATTGCACTCATATGTTTGCTTATTCGTAGATGTTGAAATAGATATCTTCACCCTCCCCATATTCATGCAGTAGATAGTGAATGTGCGATGAGATCTCACATAATTTATTAGTGAAGTGTAAGTTTGTTTTTTTTACCTTCATTTATTTAATAGAAAAAATAGAAGATTTATAGTGTAATTTTTGAATTGATTAAATAAGTTTATTCGTTTTCAGATGAAATTAAGTTTTCTTTTTTTTAATCAAATGAAATTAAGTAATTTTTTCTCTGTGGAACGTGGAAATCAGTTTGCATTATCAAATAACATAATAGTAATGTAATAGATATTTTAAATATTATTATGGACAATTGAAAATAAATAACACTTCTTATTATAAAATAGTAGAAATGGCAGTTGGATGGTTATTATAAAACAATATGATTTATAGTTATAACATTATTTTGGAGAGTAATTTTATATTATAGTATTATATTGAAGTGATATAATATTTGTAGAATAAAATGAAAGTGATAATAAAATTACTATTGTAATAGGAGTTAATATTATTTTTAGTATAAAGAGGTTATTTTGAGAGTAAATGTTCATATTATTATTCATGGGTTAGTTATTTGATGTTAGTAAGGTAAAATTGAGATTAAAAATTGAAATTTATAACAAGGGTTAATTTGGGAGTTAATGTTAATATTATCTTTAATTGGTTTATTATTTCATATTACTATTTTTATTTAGATAGAAGTAATTTTAGTAAGGTAAATTGAGATTAAAAAAAATAATAAAAATAAAAATGTTGTTAAAAGTGAATATATTCCCATGAAAATGGTAATCATTAAATGATTTAAATTGTTGTCTAATATTAAATAATATTGATTAGATGGTCTAAACTCGGGTTAAACATTATCATTAGTATAAGCTTAATGATTTAGTTATAATGTTTAGATGAGATAATTAATAATTTTAAAGAGTATATGATGGCCATTTTTAAAGAGTTATATGTTGGGATAATATTATATACGAGAATGATAATATTATTTATGTTTAAATTGAGGTAAATAAAAAATAATAATAATAATGTAGGGTGGAAATGTGAATACTCAAAGGGTTTCACCCCATGTATAAAAATATAAAATAAAATAAAAATGTAAAATATTGGTATTAAGGAATATTTGAATTTTGAGTAAAATAATTGTATTGTTGTAGAAAGAATTAATAATAATTATAGTGGTAATATTTGTAAACTATAACTAGAAAAAGGGTTGTATGGTAATGGGATACAATTAATGGTACACATTATATTTAGTAATATTTACATTTTTAATTATTATATATTATTTAAATAAAATTTATGTAAATTTTTATGTCACAATTATATACATTTGTATCATTATATGCTTTGGTGTAATTCTGACAAATATATATGATACAAAAATGTTGCTTTTGTGTAATAATCCTAACATAAAATTTACATTAACAAATGTTTTCTTTCATGATAAATCCATTAAAGAGTATCAAAAATCTAGAATTTTAACAAAATTGATTCCAAAAGAATAGAAAAAAGATAATTTTTTATTCAGGTAATCTTCACAATTACACTCATTATAACTTCTTCACACAGTCTTCACACAAATATAAATGAAATAATATGGAATTTCACTTTTATATAACAAACTTAACATTTTTTTATTACAAACAACATAGTAATAACTTTAATAAAGAAGATAAAACTAAAAAACTAAAAATATTTATTTATTTAAGGAAAAAAATAAAAAACTATCTTTAATATTAATAATATATATGTAGTCTTTATTTTAATTAACTTGAATTCATGGAACTTAATATAACAATTTCAACTTATTTAAAAAAAATAGAACAATAAATTATTATTTAAAAACAAATATATTTTTAAAATTTTAAACAGTGGAGAAATTATAATTAGCAACTGCGAAAACAAATATAGAGCTCTCATTATTGAGGCCCTCTTAATATCGTCATATTACATCATACTATTTGTCTTTATACTGGATGTCCCTGTGTTAACCTAGCTTTTAATGCATAATAACCACCAACAATTCACAAAAAACTTACCACCACGTACAATTTACCGCCAACAATTCACCAATGTTTTTAAATATATATTACATAAGCTTTATGAATTGTGAATGATGAATTTTACTTGGCAATGATATTCATCTTGGCGGTGAGGTTTCCTTCGGTGAATTGCTACCTTGAATTTCGCGAATGCCAAATTTACCCATATGGAAGAGATAACAATATGTTTCAAGAGGAAATCAATTTATTTCTCATTCACACTATATATCTATTTTTCCCTCCATAAATTGATATTCATTATATTACATATAGCCAACACATCTTTCCAAATTTCCATTTTATTTACACATTACTATTTATTTAATATAGTGTATATATATTAATGCTTAATAGGCATACATCTTGAAATATGTACATAATAATCTCTATCCAACTTTACGTATTTGAAAATTTAAATTTTGCTCGCATTTTCCACATTATATGACTTATATTATAAAAAAATCATTTTAGACTTATTGGAATATTTTATACACATCATTATGTCCTTTATTTTTCAAATTAATTTTGACAAATAATGGTTATAATTTGATGGCTTAAGGTAAATAGTATTATGGGAAATAGTGTACTTGGTTATAAATATTTGTTTGATGCTCACTTGGTAGGTGCCTTACAAATTTTAACCAAAGGGGCCTCCTTTAATATTTTCTATTGTGAAGATTGAATTCCTTGCCCTGCGTAGAGTACTTTCCCTTATTGTTTTTTCCCCCAATGAAGTCCCTCCATAGGAGTGCTTGACGTATATCAAGAGATTGGTTCATGGGTTTTTGTCGAATGTTTACTTGATAGATTATTATATTCCTAAGTAGTATAGTGTGATTCATGGTGTTTAGATATGTGTGGAAAAATTAGGTAAATGAATGATGTTGATAAACTTTGGAAATGTTGAATTATTGGGTAGACAATTCTTCTCCCATTAATTACATCACTTTATATCCTCTATATTTCTTTTCATTGCAATGCATAATTTTATAGACCTTAAACTAACACACTTTTCATGTTACAAAGATTAGGCTTACATGTGCTTGAATAAATGTGCTTTCTAAAAAAAAGTAGTGGGTGGAATTTAATAATAGTTATGTATATAGATTTTGGATTTAATTGTCCCACTTCCTTATAGTTAAAAGGAAAATTACATCATGAATATAATGGGAATTTTAATCTATATTTATATTTTTTGAACTTGATTATGCATATAATCAAATTTGTATGTTTATTTATTGGTCTATGCTATTTTTTAAAAATTGTAGTTTAATTTTAAATCTATTCCTTAGATAGATTTTTTTTTTTAAAATAAAATAAATGCTATTTTTTATTTGTTGATCTAAGTACAAATATATGACTAATTCAACTAATAAAATATCTCCCTTCATCAATTCCAAGCATGATCGTAAAGATAATCATTATTTCATTTTACAACCATTCCTCAGTGAAGATTTTGTTTCCATTATGGTTGTCATTTTCCCACCCCATTTCCAAATGTCCTTTTACAAATCACACACGTGCAAATTTTATTGTTATAAAATAATCAAAGTTGTTCCTATTAAAAAACTCCCCAAGTGATGGCAAAATTGCACCCACCAGCAGACATTCTCACGATATCTAGCAGCTCGTCTGAGGGAGACATTACAGGATCAAAAGGTAATGTTGCTCCTCCCTCACCTTCAGACTCTTCTTCTGTTATTTGGAGTGGCGTCTACAAGAGCAATGTTGCAGTCCTCGTAGAGAACATTGTGAGAGGTTGTGAAGAGACTATTGAAGATGCTAAAAAGACATGCAAAGAAGCCTTCCAAGTGGAAAACCATGACATCGAGATGGTGCAACAGGCAGTCCAAAAGTTCCATACAACTTTTTTTTTTTTGGATGCGTATTGCGACTTCCTTCGAGCAATGAAATATGATGCATTGTATGGAATGGGAAATGGTACTAGGATTAAGGAAGATTTTCTAAAACTCCTAGAAAACATAAAGTAGATTGTAAATAGCTTGCTTAAGATAGCTACTTGTTTTTTGTGGTGTTGGGGACAATCATTTTTCTTTTTGACAAAACATGACGACAGCAACTTATGATTTTTTTTGAAGATGGGGAGCATGCCTTCCCTCTTGATATAGAATGTATACAACGCCTACTAATCATCCAACCCCTTCTTTTTCCTAGCACAACAAGCATTAAAACCTTATATCTAGTGTTCGAAAATCTATTGTGTAGTGGGAAGAATGTACAAATCCTTCCCCCCCACTCTACTACTTTTTCCTTTGGTCCTTTCCATTGTACATATGTATCAACCAATATGGAAATTGACTCGATGTTTCTATGTTTTACTTTTTTGTCTTCTTGACTTCATGTATCTTGAATCTATTCTAATTGAACTATACACATGTATCTTTGAGTTGTTGCAATCAAAACTATACATATTCCATGTATGCAACTGACTAAAAATTAGTATAGCTGATAGTAAATTGCATAGAGAGTATCTATTTTTCCTTTCCTCGCTCCACATAATGAGGTAGATGTTCATAAAAAAAGTGCATAACTGAATTTTCCCTAGCCTTGTTGCTACTTGCACCTATTTCAATTTAGTTGATTGGCTCTTCTTTGGACTACTCGACTTTATCTACCAATAAGTTGCTATAGTTTGATGGAAGGGTTGTTCTATTGACTCCTTTGCACAAGCACCTTACATCCAATACATTTGTGCAAGATTCTCTCCTTGCCTTGCACCATGGAAAGCTTGTTGACTCCATATGCAATTAGATTGATGCATGGAGGAAATGTCGCTTTGGAACCTCATGTCCAAGTCATAGCTATCTCAAGTTTTGGCTTTGAATATACACACAACAATCGATATAGGTTGGAAATCTCTGATGGTGTGCACAAGTAGAAAGCATCATTACCAACTAAGTATAACTCCTACATAGAATCCAATGTGCTTGTACCTGGCTCCATCGTGCAATTGAAAAGATACAGCTGTCCTCAAACAGCTAGCACACGGTATGTTTATGAACTAACTTCTATATGGCACAAGAATAAGTGAGACCTACTCTCCTCTTAGATTTTGTTACTTATACTTTATCTCGCTTTGAATATTTAGGTGGATTGTTATTGTCGACCTTGAAATTGTGCACACAACACATGCTATTGTTGGGGAGCCAGTTTTCCTATGCACAGAAGATCTTGAACAACTTGGGCGCTCAACAGGAGAACCCTCTAGCTTGGCCACATCTTCAAAAAACCCTTGCGTTCCTGAAAGACTAGCTCCTCGACATCTACTATTTGGGGTCAATCCAATCCTACCGAAGGAGGCACCACTGACAATAACGCCTATCAAAAACTTGAATCCATTTCAACCAAGGTGGACTATTAAAGGTCGTGTAACTGTGAAGTACTGATATACGTAGCTACACCACACAGAAAGGAAGTGGCCATATCTTCACCTTTGATATCATAGATTGTGAAGGAACTGAGACACATGTGACATGCTTCAATGAAGCAGCTCACACCCATTGTGATAAAATTATCGCAGGAGCTACATACACATTGTCTGGAGGCACGGTTCGACCTGCTAATAGAGTCTATAACAAGCTTAATAGCGGGTTGGAAATTTCTCTTATGCCTGACTCAAGGGTTTCCCTCTGTGAAGATGATGATTCCATCCCTAAAGAGCACTACTCTTTCACACCCCTCAATGCATTGGTAAGCAAAAGCAACGGTTCAAATGTTGATGCAATTGGAATTGTCACTTGTGTACATCCATGCACCACAATCAGGAGAAGAGATGGGACAGAGGTCGCAAGACGAACTTTAACAATTCTTGACATGTCCAACACAAATATAAATGTTACTTTATGGGGGTCGTTAGCCGAAAAGGAGGGTGCACAGCTGCACGAGAAATACCTCATGCGTGAATCACCAGTTCTCGCTATTCGAAATGGGCATGTGTCTGAATTCAATGGAAAGGTGATCAACACCTCATCCACTACAAAACTATCGATTGACCCTCAAATAGAAGAGTCAGAATAGATTAAAACATGGTTCAAAGAAAATGACGCTACCATTCAGGCTTTGACTACTAGCTCCTTTCACATGCCCCCACCTGCTAGAAGACTGACGATCAATGCCATTCGTGAAGAGGCTCGAAATACAGCTCAACCTCTACAATGCATGTTGGTGGCAACAACACATTCATAAAAACTGACTCATTTTGCTATCCAGCATGCCCTTCCCGCTCAAGTAACAAGCCTTGTAAGAAAAGACTATCAGACAAATGATGGAAAGTGGTTTTGTGGAAAATGTAATGCAATAAGTGATACCTGTGACTATAGGTATATACTTCAAGTCAAGTTGCAGGACCACACAAATATAATATGGGCAATTGCATTCGACGAAGGGGCGACACAACTCATGGGCATGCCTGCAGACAAACTATATAGTCTACAATTTGATCAAGCTGCTGATAGAAATGTGGAGGAGGTGATTAGGAGTGTCTTGAACAAGCATTATGTATTCACACTGCGTTGTAACCTTGAAATGTACAATGCAGAGCAACGCTTAAAAGCAACCATTGCCAAGGTCGAACAACTAGATTACATTGAAGAGAATAGCTTTTTGCTCAAAAAAATCTAAGAAATCTGCAATGTAAGGGCTTCTCCCCCCATTGAGCCCGTTGTTGTACCAGAGCTGGTTGTGGAACTCATAGGATCGCCCTAGCCATACTACATAGCCTAATATAGTTGCCATGCTCTCTTTACAAGTGTAGTATGACTATGGATGGTATGCATGGAAAAAAAAAACTCATGTTGTAAAGAACTATGGCAATATCTTTTTTTTCTAAAAAACTATCATGTTAATGCCTTTAGATGGATAGAAATATGTAAAATATTGTTTTTCTTGATTTACAAAAAATGCACATGTTTGTTTAGAAGCTTACATATGCACCTTTGTCTTCTACCTCCAAATTATGTTCCTTCTCATATTGCAACATGCATTCATCAACCAATGAGGAATATCTTTACATTTTCATCTACATTTTGGCTATGTAAACATTTTTGTTTCATCTGGTTTTGCTATGCTCTTATTCCTGATCTACCTTGACGTGTCCAGACTCACATATGGCAGACTCCTCAACAGGGAACAATCTAAGTGACCCATATAAAGAGGAGGTAAGAAGACAACAAAACTGAGAAAGAAATTGAGCTTACTATGCTCGCCATAGAGAAGAGATAGCTACTCGAAGGCCACTAAAAAGATTGCATGAAAGTCAAAATAGCCCCCAACTAACAGAAGCCCGAAGACTACAAGATTGTGAGAAAAGTCAAGCTTACTATGATCGTCATAGGGAGGAAATAAATGCAGAAAAGCGCAATAGATCTTTACAGAAACAAACATGCCTATATCAACATGGAACAACATGCAACAACAATGATAACTTCATGATGGCGATGAAATTTTTTTGTCAAAGAATAGATGCACTGTCCAACCGAAAAACATGCATTGTATGCAAGGAATGTTACCCAAGCATGCATGTCCATTCATCAGGTGCTAATGAAACTTGTAACAGACGTTTCGCTGAGAGAGGCATCCATCGGTTCTCTACACTCAACAACATGGACCCAGGAGAGCAACCGTTTGTTTTGAAAAGACTCACCCAAGTGGAGGAAATGCTCATTGCCAAAATCAGCCTAGTACTACAAGTAACCCACACTATTGGAGGCCAATATAGATATAGTGGCCACATGATTAGCTTCCCACAAGATATCATTGACATTTCAAAAGTTCTTCCATGAAGAATACAAGAGTTGGACATTCTCATAGTTCGAATATTGCATACAGAAGGTCATTATTATGATTGTTATGTCAGTAGAAGTCATATCAGAGATTCGTTGCAATACAAAGTCAAATATGACCCATACTATCATGATGTTGCAATAATTTTTGAGCACTTAGAGCAATTTCCTGAAGCAAGAACAAACATATCGAATATGCTACATACCATTGAAACCAATGAAGACATGGTGGTTCCAAATAATGAAATTGACTCTGATGGGGATGATATTGAACGCAGCACAATAAACACATCGTCATTTATAGCTAGACTTCCAAATAGATGCCGTGAGTTAGAAATTATTAAGAAAACATTAGACCTTGATGAAAACACAAACAACATTATAGACTGGCCTGAAATAAACTCATCACCAATAAATGAATACAATACTGAGGGGTTTCTTGATATGGAATTTCCAACACTCTTTCCAACTGGAGTTGCACTACAAATGCAACCATGAATTAGGGAAGTACACATGCATGAGTATGCACTCCACTTAATGAGATTTCATGACCATAGATTTGGAAGGCATCCAAGGTTCTGATATTTCATGCTTAATCTTATGATGCGGCATCGTAGCCAAGGGCTTGTTGTAGTTTTCATTAAAAAAAATGCAGAAGAAAACATGCCAACCACTATTGAGGACCTTCGAGCACACTTGAAAAACTTACCTAACACACAATTAGCTCAAGAGCTCATGCACTTTTGGCTCTTCAATGCGGGGCACAAGACCATATTGGAACAAATGTCATGCTGAACTAACAAATATGATCAACCAAATAGGGTCTCCCACTCTATTCTTCACATTAAGTGCAGCTGACACAAAGTGGCCAGACCTACAATGTTTGATCTCGGATGGTGTGCCAGTAGGAATGCAAACAAATAAACAGCACTTAGAAAATGTAGTCAACAACCCCCACACCACATCATTATACTTGCATCAATGATTCACAGTGTTCTGTGAAGAGGTAATTGAGAAACTCCTCAATGCAAAAGATTTTTGGTACATGTATGAGTGGCAGCATCGTGGCACTGCACATGTACATGGATTCCTTTGGCTCTATGATGCACCAAACATGGATAAACTTGATTGGGATGACAGTGTAGCAGTTCAACAGGCTAGGAAATTCTTTGACAGGTATGTCAGTGCTTGGAATCCTCGTGCTGCATTAGCAAGAAACAACTTGATTTTCTGATCTTTCCAAGACGATCCTTACTTACTAGACACAACAAAAATATTTGCTACAGACCCCTCTCATGACTATGAAGAGATCATAAATCATGTCCAGAGGCACACAAAATGCAGAGAGGGGACATGCTTGCGAAAGAAAGGGAAAAAACTAGAATGTCGATACAAAGCTCCATGGAAAGAGAAAATTATATCTACCCTATCATGTGAAAACTGTGGGACAAAAAAATATGAACCTGCACAGAATGATGATAGGCTAAACATACACAATCCAAAAATGATTTCAATATGGAGAGCCAACATAGATTGTCATCTTGTCATCTCGCGGGCAGTTGTTCTAAAATACATTGCCAAATATGCATCAAAAGCAGAGAGAGCATCTGAGACTTGTACTGACATGCTAGCAAGAATATCTGCAACCCAAAAACTAGATGTCCCGACCCTCGCAGCATACCAAAAATTCATGGCAGAAATCATGGTAGAGCGTGATATTGGAGCACAAGAAACATGCCATATGCTTCAGAAATTGCCGCTTAATGTTTGTAATCGACCTTTTACATCTTTGAATGTTGGACACAAAATGTTCCAATTGAATAAAAAGAGGACCACATGAAAGCCATCTACAACCTAGCTACCTTCATTCGTACATTAATCGACCTCCAGAATTGGAGACAACAACGCTACTTGAATCTACACGATCTTTCTCGTACTTTGCGAGTCGCAAGGGATGCAAGTGGAAAGAAAGAAAGGTCAAAGCGATTGTCAATGTTTTCTCAAAATTCTACACCATCCTAGATGAGGACTCAGAACAGTTTGAAACATTTTGTTGGAGTGAGCTCCTATTGTACAAGCACTTCCGAAGCTTGGAAATCAACATAGGGATAACTAAGGATACAATACTTGCAAATTGGAAGAAAATGAATGCATCCAAATATGATGTATGGCATGTCCCGCGCACCGCCCCATCAGATGAAAACATCGATGATGCAGAATCAGACAGTGAAATTGACATGGACAAAAGGTACATACTAGAAATGAAAGAATGGGAATTATTTTTGCAAATGGGCCCCTGAAACAACATCAGCCTAAATGAGCTTGACCTGCTTGGTAGGTGTGAGTTTGATAGCAGCTACAGATGGGAACAACTTGCAGTGCCCTAGGAGCTTCATGAAATTTCCACACAATTTATGAACATGGAAAAAGCATGTAGCCATGAAAGGCATGCTCCAAGTAAGTATGATTTCCCAGACTATACATTATCTTCCAAACAAAAACTAGCACTCACACATATTATCAACCATAGCAAACATCACTCAAATAAACCATTGCACATGATTATTCAAGGGACAACAGGTATAGGGAAATCATACTTGATTGCTCGCATAAGAAAAGCACTTGATAGTTACAATTTGCACCAGCAAAACCAGCTACTCACATTGGCTCCTATAGGGGTTGCTGCATTTAATATACATGCATCAACTATACATTCAATGCTTTGAATTCCTGTCAAATAAATGCACCCACTACAAGGACAATCATTAATAACATTTCAAGAAGAGATGAAACACATAAGATATATGTTGATTGATGAGATGAGCTTCATAGGACCAAAGTTGCTATTGAAGATAGATGCGAGACTACGTGAGGTCTTCCCGCATCGACAACATCTTTATTTCAGTGGGGTGTCAATAATCCTGATAGGTGACCTTGCACAACTCCTGCCTATACTGGACAAGCCTATTTACACATCACACTCAAATGCAAAAAAACTATGGGACCAATTCACGACTGTTGTCACCTTAGACACAGTGTTTCGTCAATAGGGTGAGACTCCAGAACAAAGACAATTCCACCAACTATTGCAAAACATACGCAATGCAAAAGCATCACAAGAGGATTGGGAACTTTTAAAAACATGCATAGATAAGCATCTCACCTCTAGTGAAAAAGAAATGTTTGACAATTCAATGCACTTGTTTGCTACCAATGATTTAGTTAGACTTCACAATAGAAGAATGTTGAAATTGTTAAACTGTCCAATTGCAATAAGTGCTGCAACTACCACCAAGGCTGAAGCAGATAATGCAACTACTGATGAGTAGCTTGAAAAGAAGGTATTGCTTTGTAGAGGGCAACGCATCATGCTGACAACCAACATATGGACACAAGCAGGCCTTGTAAATGGAGCTCTAGGTGAAGTTGTTGAGATAGTTTACAGCCTTGGTTCCAGACCACCAAATGTTCCACTTTATGTTGTGGCAAGGATCGATAATTATAGTGGGCCAGCATGGAATGAAAATGACCCAAAAAGTATACCAATAATACCTATATCATTGGGCAGCCATAGGCAAATTCCGCTCACAATGGCATGGGCTATTACCATACACAAATCCCAAGGCCTAACGCTATCCAGAGCAACTATCAACATTGGAAAAATAGAACGACAAGGACTAACATTTACAGCTATATCCAGAGTGAAATCATTGAACAACCTTCGTATTCAGCCAATGTTCTCCTTTGAGAGATTCTCAAAAATGCATAACCACCCATACACAATTATGAGAAAAGAAGAGGAAGCCCGATTACAACAACTATCTCTAAAAAGTCAAGGTGCACAACTCTTTTCCCTTTCTCCCTCATGTCACTCCTGCTTATTCTTATATCAGCAATTTCTCTTTTAGAAATTAAATATGCCCTCAACATGTTCATGTCCTTTGGGTAATTTTCTTATTTTATAGGCAAAAAAAATAGTTCCCATTAATAGTTTTATAATAAATTGAACATGGAGCAATCATTGTACATTTCAACAAATAATGTTTCCACCTAACCATTCCATTTCTTTTGCTTTGCAGGCCTTGAAGCCAAATGGTATATATCATAGCCCCTCACCATCAAACACCAACAATTGTACTGTATTTTGTTCAAAAAAAAGTTCTAATGCAAAATTGTTCACCAATTATTTGACTTTTCATAGCACACATTTTGTATATCATGAACTACCAACAAATGTACTTGGTCTAGTTGAGCTATAATGTTCTGACACTTCAACCATTTAAGATAATATATTGTATTGTTCACCCACTTGGCATATTCTACTCTACTTGCATCCCGCCACCCATTCACATTCGCTACAAGTAATTACTCTTGCAAAAAACCAAATTGCACTTTCCCCATGCATTCTCCCCCCTCTCTGCCCTTTGAATTCACTACCATAGTATGCCCTCCTATCAGCATAACCATTGCGCCTTGCTAAGGTGCAAGCGCTAGTTAATACATAATACTATAAAAAAATCATACCACTAGATAGATAATCAAAAGTTATGCACAATGAAAATAAATCACTCAAAAAGGTGTATGCATGTCCATTAATGAGGCTCTTAAAGATGAGAAATAAGTCAAAAAAGTATAACGGTAAAGGGGTAAACTTGGGGATGAAAAATGATCACATCATATTGACACCAACTAATGACATATTCTTAAAACTACAAAGTAAATTATTTAATTCCTAGAGCTATACAAGTGATGGAAAAAGTAATATTTTAATGATTAAAAAATTACTGAAAAGGATGATCCCACAAAGCTACTTTACAATTTCTCGGAGATTCTATTATTTTGCTGAAATCACATATTTTTAGAAAATATAATGATTTAAACCTTAAGAAGTTCCATTTAAAGTATTCCAATTGAAGAGCGTTTGATCAAACTACCTTACATCAAACCCCCTTGGATAGAACCCCACTAATTTTAAACCATACCTATAACAGAGTCTCCTTTACACCTATCAAAATGCTGATAAGAAACCACTTTTGATTTACCTTTTGGGGGATCAAATGAATCCATTTAAAATTCATTTTTTGTAAGTATGCAGTCCTTATTATAAGGTTCCCAAAAAGTACAATTTAAAATAAATTGAATTTTATTATTACATTTATTTTTTTATTTCTTGTGAATGTAGGTTTTTCATCAAAAATCGAGCTCTTTGTTCTGCACATGTGGAAAAATAGAAGATTATCTAAAAGGAATTGAAGAATATGAGTAAACTAAATATTGAAGTCCTTGATCCAACCAAAAAAAAAAAAATTATACATACAAAAAAAGTTGTGTTATACGGTCCGCCTATGTTTGAATTGTAATTGGTTCGACTTTGAAACTTGATTAAGGGAAAATATTCAATAAAAAACTATGAAACCAATTGGAAGAACTAGATATTGTAGTTACAAATCTAAATTGAAAAAAAATAGAATTTTATCCTCCATGGAAAAAAAGTTATGTGATATATAGTGAGCGTCACTCCTTAAAAATGGTGTTTACTGAAAGAAAATGGTTTTTGAAGGAGATGGAAAAGGAAGTGCAATATAATTCCAATTTTTTTGGAAAAATTACATTTAGAATCTATAGGAAAAATTTCAAAAATCACTAGTTTGCATCAACTTCAAATTCCTCATGGTTTAGCTGCTATAGGTGCCTGAAAGTGAAGATTTAGCTAGAAAAAATCAGTTCAGTGTCCATTTTGGCCAAAGATTGTAAACCATTATTGTGGGATCACTCAGAAGTAAAAGTATAAATAAAATGTCTACATAGAGGCCAAGAAAGCATGTAGATCAAGAGATTTATGTACACTAGTATGCTAATGCATGAATAAATACTAGCTAGTATAGTCATATAAATTCATACAAAATGTATATATTTTTGTATGACACACCATAGATGGGTCCCAAAAAACTAAAAAAAAAATTATTTAAGTACCCAAGTATTATATATCAAAATTCATCTCTTATCCTTCCTAACTCTAATCGCGATGTTTATTTTATTGAAGAATGCACCAATTCTAAGTTTATTCTAAAGACACTCACTAATTCAAGAGAGAAAGGGATTCGATTTACAATATTTCTCTCATTCGATGTTGAAGCAGTCAAGATTTTCTTTTAAACTTGAAAAAATCCATAAATGATAATATGTAAAATAAGGAAATATTATAAGCATGTGATGTTTTGTTGATTGTAAAACAGGTCCTTGCTTATAAAGGTAAGGATGAAGAGGTAAGTTGTTAGGATTCATACTCTAACTATCCCTCCAAGTATTAAACAAGTGTAGGATTCAATGTAAAAGTGTTGAGACACTTGGTGAATCTATATGAGGTGAGCCAAAAGTCTAGATAGCCTCTCTGTAAGCATAAGTGCATTGTACATAGTACTTTACTAAGTAGGCTAAAACCTAACTTCTTTGATAATACATCTTTTCACAATAACACTTTTGTCACATGGTGAATAGATGCCCAATTCAAAAGGTAAAACCAAATGATACTAAGAAAAAGCCCTATCCTTGCTTCCAAATCATTGTAGTGATAGGATGATCTTAATTCACAACAAATGTTAGATGTCAATTTAATTTTTTCTAGTAAGCATAAAGTAGGGGGTTTGAAATACCCCATTCAAACCAGTTGCTATTCATGTCCATCGGTCGTAGATTCCAAAATATCTATTAATGAATTGTTAGCAATAAACTTGAAACAATATATTTGGAGGGATAATTTTGATCCCAAGAGAAAGAGGAATAACCTTTATGCATCACTATAGTTGCACCACAAGCAAAATATTAAAGATATTTGGGATGACTTGCAAGATTGTTTTAAGGTGTAGAAGACGAGTTATAATAGGTTGACAATTCCTCAAAAGAGGGATTTCAAAACAAGAGAAGATATACTAGAAGGATTTTCTGACGATGGTCATAAATTAGATCCCCTATATGATATATAGAGTATTTCTACCAATAAATTAGATTGAATTAATTTGATGGAGAAAGAAGATTGTTCAATTGATGAGGTGTCGACAGGAATGGTGGATAGGTATATCTCATGGGTAGAGCTATGAATTAAAAATTATCAAGGGAAAGGGGTATTTTATAGGAAAAATAAAGGATGCAACAATAGGAAGTTCTTCCTCATCAGACCAAAAAGAATAGAAAATGTTAAAGAAGAAGACACCACCTCAAACAATCAAGGAAGAGGAACCTTCAATGCAAAAAATGGTAGAGGCATTTCGTAAATCCTTGACTACATATATGGTTGCTCTTTTTTATCATCAATTATAATAAAGTAATTAATAATGATTGCAAATTATCATACTAGTTTGAAAGAGCTAAAAACCATATATATCCTTTTTATTTATCAATTCATATTTAATGTAAGATTAGTTTTAAAAAATAAAAGTAAAAGCGGTAAAAAATTTATTGAAAGAAAGAAGTAAACAATACAAAGAGATCAATGATCCGGTAGGAACCCAAGAAAAGAAACCTCATGAAAACTCAACCCAAACGAAACCACCACCCTCACAACCAAAAACACCTCAATCAAACAACTCATCAGAAATGACCCTCTCTAATTCATTACTATACTCAGAGGATAATTACCCCTAGTCCTTGATCTTTTGATACTCATCCTACTCTAAAGCCCACTTGGCTAAAAAATTAGCAGCCCTATTCTATTCATGTGAGATGTGAGTGAAAGACACCACCTCCAACATAGAGAACATCTGAGGAATTTAATGAACAACTTGAGAAAGATGCAAATTAACATCAGTCTAGTTTCTCTCATTCAATAGATTAAAATAAAAAAACTATGAGTCTAATTTGCATCTAATATTATGCCATTCCAAATCGTAAGCACACTCAGAAGCCCTGAGAATCACCAACCCCTCCATAAAATTTTCATAATGTTTCCTTTTATGAAAGGAGAAGAAGAAAATGACTAAGCTAGAACAATCTTGTCTAATTCCACCAATCCTAACAGGCCTAATATTACTCCTCGAGGAACCATTAGTATTTATCTTCAAAGTATCCACCAGAGGAGGTAGTCATCTAAGAACCTTTTGAACCTTCTTTTTAGCCTCCCTACGTCTTCTAACACAAGCAGAGCTTGAAGTATAGCCCTATAAGCCCATTTTATTCACAATATCATCACCACTCCTTTCCAAAGGATACACCACTTCACATTTAGCTTCCACCATCTCATATATCATACCAAAAATTCTATCCCAAACCTGTTGAACAATTAGCCTATTCCCATGAAAAAATCCTACAATTCCTTTCTTGCCAAATTTTCCAAAGAACGAAGGTAGGCCCAATGGACCAAAAAATTTGGAGGAAAGAAGCTTGAGAAGGAGGCCTACCCATACTTCTCTATAAATCAACAAGGGGAGAAGCATGAAGACAAGGATGTTTCCAAACATCCCACCAAAAATTCCAAAGCAACATAGAGAAATAACAACATGGAAAACCAAGTGGGTAGAATCCTCCTCATTACAACTACACAAAATGCAAATGGAAGGGCCCTAGAATCCCCAGATTGTCCCAAGTTAAAAATCTATTCCAAGATAGAGTCCAAAAAAAATAATTACACTTTTTCCAAGAGAAATTATTCCACATATTTTTCCACAAAGGAACCCCCACCCCTCCAAACTTAGGATCCAACAACACTTGTTAGTCACTAGCAACAGTGAAACCACCCTTAGGATCCAAACTCCAAGCAAGAATATACTTATCCCAAAGAGAGGTTCATTGTCTACCAGCCAAAATATTATGAAATTCAACATAGTCCTCCTCCGAGACAATAACATGTCACTCACAAGGATCCTTTCACCTAGCCACCTCTGTCTACCCACAGGGATAAGAAAACTTAAAATGAATCACCCTTGACCAATCAGCCCAAGAAACATTAGAAAAGATTCAACAAATTAAGATAATGATGCAAAATGGTGGTAAAATTGTCCAAAGAATCAAACCAAAAGAGAGCCTTAACCCCCCTATTACATATCTAGAACAATCCTTCCTTAATCAACACAACCCCTTTCTTAAATGTACCCCAAATCATAGAACCTTTCCTACCAAAGGGTAGCGGGGAATCTCCTCCTTCAGAACCCCCTGAAGGTACTTGTGAGATAGTATCTTGGGCCAGATATGATCCTATTCAAAACAACACCTCCAATAAATATATTTAGCCAATTCAAACTCGAAAAGAGATGATATTCGTAGACCGAGACCCCCAAATTGATTCAGACTACACATAATATCCCACTTCACAAGGCTCCACTTAGAAGAAGGCAAACTACGATCCCATAAGAATTTTCTAGCCAAGGAATTCAAATCCTAAACCCAACCAGAGCCACCTGAAACATACACCTATATATTGGAGGATCCTGCACCATAGATTTAAGCAGCTAAGCATGCCCAACAAAGGACAGCCATCTATGAGTCCAATGTTAACCTTCACACAAAACTCATCTGAAACATTCTACCAAGATCCCCTAGAAAAAATACTAGAAGAAATAGGAATTCCAAGGTAGGTAAAAGGGAGAGATCAAATCTAAAACCTCAACATACGAGCAATCCTTTGTTGAATAGGTTGTAGAGTATTCAAGAATAAAATGGAAATATTATCTTTATTAATCCTTTCAATAGAAGAGACAAGATAAGTATCCAAGGCGTTGAACAAATTAGTGGCTTTTCTAGCCTTAGCCACACCCATCAAAGTAGTATCATCCACAAATTTCAAATGTGATTGAGGAGGAATCCATTCCCCCATCCCCAACTCTAAAGAATACCCAACAAGACATTACGCTTCAACAATCTTCCCAATCCTTTAGCAAGGACAAAAAATAAAAAAGGAGAAAGAGGATCCCCTTGATGAAGGCCTCTAGAAGCACCAAAAAGAGAAGAAGGCTCACCATTTATCAGCACTGAAAAGGATGTGGAGGTGACATAACACATAACCTAATAGGCCCATTCCTCGACAAAACCAAAGGCAATAAGAAATTTATGCAAGAAGGACCACTTAACTCTATCATGAGCCTTTACCATATCTAGCTTAATGAGCATAACCTTTTCTTTGGAGGAAGCCATGGAATGAATAGTTTCAGTAGCAATCACCAGTCCATCCAAAACCTACTAATCCACCACAAAGCCACTCTATTCATTAGAGATAATCCATCTGAGTCATCACTTCAACCTTTCAACTATCAACTTCGAAATGATTTTATAAAAGACATTGCAAAGGGAAATATACCTAAATTGACTTAGCCAATCTGCCCCCTCACATTTGGGAATGAGTGCAAGGAAAGAAGAGTTCAAAGCCCAAGAAACATCTACTTATTCCTTTGAGACTCATGAATCACCTCCAATAAGTCCAACCTAATGATATCCCAATTTTTTTGAAAGAATTCAATTGGAAAGCCATATGGAACCAAGGATTTCCCTTTCTTCATTTGAAAAAAATAAGCATGCAATTCATCTAGTGAAATGCAGCCCAATAGATCCTCATTCATCTCCCTAGTAACCAAGGAAGGAATACAAGAAAAAACATGGGTTTCTTCTGCCAAAACATTTTGTGAATCCTCACTGAATAAGGAAGCAAAGAATTGTGAAGCTTCTCTAGAAATATCATGCCAAGAATATAACTGTTCAACCCTATCATTCACCAAAATCAAAATAGAATTACCATGTCTCTTGGCTTTCACCGAATTGAAGAAGAAAGTAGTGTTTTTCCCCCTCTTGTAACCACTTAACATGAGCTTTTTATTTACATTATATTTCTTCTCACAACTCATACTCTTCTAGAGCTTTCAAAGCCTTTGCCTCTTCCCTGAGTAAATTTTTTGAAAGACCTAACTCCCGTATCTCCCAGGTAATAATGTCAAAGTTAGCTTGAGTAGCAATATTAGCATGAAAAATATTTCCCAAAGATTGTATGTTCCACCGTTTTAGTTGATACTTCACATATTGCAACATTATAGAAAAAGAATATATCATAGAGCCATGAGAAAGTATCCCCATCCACCACCATTTAGCAACATACTCCTACAAAGAAGGATCCCTTAACCACATATAGGCTAGAACCTGAAAGATGGGAACCAAGGAGCATGAGGCAAAGTAGTAGATAATTTGATAGGCTAGTGATCCAAGCCCCTCCAATCCAAAATATCAGAACTAGTAGAATAGGATCCTCCAATCCAAAAACAAGAAACCAAGAAATGGTCAAGTTGCTCAGCAATACAATTCTCCCCCACCCTCCTATTACTCTAAGTAAATTGACCATTCTGAGGATTGATGCCAACAAGATTCAAGGCAAAAATATTATCATGAAGAAGGAAAGTCAAGGGTTCCAACCTCGCAGTACCACCCTTCTTCTCATCTAACTCAATAGTGACATTGAAATCACTAGAAATAATCAAAGGTAAAAGAGGAACAAGGCTCAAAATAAAATTGATATGAGACCAAAAATACTGCTTACTAGGAAAATAAGTAGGTGCATAGATGTTTGGTAGAAGAATAGTTTCTCCCATCTCCAAACTTGAAGTGACTGTAAAGATAGATGACTTCGAGGACATTCACCAAAGAGGATGGATATTCAAAGGGTTCCATAAGAAAGCCACAACCCCAACATTACCATGAGCCCTAATACATTGACATTCACCCTAACTCAATAGCTTCGGTACGAAACCAACCTTACTCTCAATAGAAAACTTACTCTTCTAAATAAAAAGAGCATCAGGAGAGTGAGTCCTCACCAAATCACGAACTAACTCTTGTCAAGGGCCACTGTTCAAGACCCTTACATTCCATGAGAGGATGATCATTTTAGAGGGTTAGAAAAATGAGAGTCCATAGTCTTAACAGATCTTGACTCGACCAAAGTCTCCCCCATCATCTTTATTTTCTCTAAGTCCTTCTTTCTCCCCACCATGGAGGTCTTCTCAACAACCCCTTTTCTTTTATCTCTCTAAAGAAGTCCTATAGAAGGAGAATCCTTATTTCCTTTTACCAAATTAGATGCTTCTTTCACCAGTGGCTGAGAAATCTCCTCCCCACCCATATGCACATTAGCAAGAGTTCTCAAGCTTCCCTGAAACCACCATACTAAGACCAATATCTAATTGCAAAGCACCATCCTCCTGTGAATTATGAATTTTATCTAGAATAAATCTCTCTTGAACCACTTCCATGGCACCCTGATCCAAAGCCAATAGACCTAGGTTCACCTCTTGTTGATTAGGATCATCCAAAACCTCAAAGTGATTAAAGGTGTCACCTTCCATTCGAACCTTAAAATATCTCTTTTGACCATGATTTCTATTATAAATCTTAATGGGAATAAACCCCTTAGAATCTATAACATCACTTGGAATGGGAACCTTGCCTTTGTCAGCCTTAGGAGGGTTGCAAGCAGGCTATGTACCCTAAGGCTTAGGGGCTTCAGCCCTAGGGAATCTACATTGCATACACTGCATATGTTTATATTCGTTACAAAGACGACATCAAAAAGGAAAAGTATCACAATCAAGTTGCTGCACCCAAGAATACAACCCTGCACGAATTTTAATAGAATTTGGAAGAGGGTGACTCAAATCGATTTCAACATAGATGCAAGTAAAATTCATAACCCTTCTATTCTGTGTTTGCTGAGAAGGGCCCACTAGTTTCCCAAGGGTCGAAACAACATGTGAAATATGTCACTAGACCAAAACTCCATTGGAAATTAGGGAAGACGCACCCAAACCAGCAGTCAATTTGGAAGCTCCTCTAAGGTATTAAAGCTAGCATGCCAGGGTTTAATAAATAGACCAACTTGATTTTGGAAGTAAGGCCCACCCTCAAATAATCTATCAGTCATAGCGCTATAGTGGGGCTGTAATACGGTTTATCTATTCCACCGAAGGATTTCTTGTTCCGCTCATGAATATTTGGTCCATGGTGTATGCAAATACCCAAGGTTGCTTGCACCGTCTTGTGGAAGACTTCCCACTATCTACTGCCTGAAACCTGTCTCCAATGGTTTCCTCTTGAGCTTGGAGATTGACCAAACTCTGTTCCAAACTCTTCTCAAAGAGTTCCTACCTTGTGCTTTACCTTGGGTAGACAACACCTTCTTGCACTTGCACTTTGTGACTACACCTAGAAGACTCTAGATGCCAAATTCTCCAACTTGCTTGAACTTCTTGCAGGGAAGGTAAATGCTCTGTTTCCAAGCATTTCTCCACCATTTGAATCCATCTAGGAGATTCCACTATCCTCAAGTTACCCGATCTCTTAGTTTTGTCTTGAGAGGGCCTAGTTTCTACTAGCCCTTACCAGTCACCTATTTTCCTTTTCTGCCCAAAGTCTCCACTGTACCTAGCAAACTAATCACAGATTCTGACACCCTTTTTCCAGCTTTAAATCTTGCAAAAGTTCTTAGGTCACCAACTCTTCCGTACAGCTGACTCCTGAGAATTTGGAGAGGAGGGCTAATTGCCCTATTTCCTAGGGTTTTGCTATTTCTTGTTGATTTCTCTCTCAAGAGAATTGTTCAGACTTTCATCACTCCGGTGTCCTTGTGTTCAAGCATAGTCCACCTGGAAAAGTACTTTTTTCGTACAACTGTACTTTCCCCTGCCTTGGTTCCTTAATCTTCACTCCCAAATCCCTAACCGGGTATCTCAACTCGCCTAGGGTTTGGGTATCAAACTTTCTGCTCCATGTTCATTGTTCCCTGCTATCAAATACTCACAACTGTCTGGCTCCACTCCCATCTTTCACCAGTCTCAGGAGAATCCCGTGATCAGTGGCTGAGAGGGAGTCATTCCAATTATGACTGTCCAAAACTGCAATTTCAAAGCTTCCTAAACTCTATTCTATGTAAGCAAAACTACAATACTACCCTAAGTAACCTAAATACCTAATGAAACTGATTCAATACTAAGCTGAGAACATTACTACAATGAATAAACAGTATTTACAACGTATTTTATCTTACTGTCTCTAAAACTCACAAGAAAACACGGGAAAGACAGTCATGATTCATTCATTGCTGTCTAAAATTTAACTAAAAATGCATGTGATCTTATTCCACAGCCTATTTACAATGAAAAGATTCTAAAAATAATTAAATAAACTCTGATTCACTGTCCAAATCTACGCATTAACTCATAAGACCACACTGTTCTGTAAACAGACTGTGTTTTCAGGAAAACACAGAAAATTACTAGAACTCCGCACTGCACTCTCTTTTTTCACAAAATCTTTCTCACAATGATCTTTCTAACTGTTTCCCCGAGTCTCTTACAACCACTTTGATGCCATTTGCATAGTTTAAGGGCAGTGGCTCGCGGATTTTGCTGATTTCTAGGGATTTTTAAAAACCAGTAAAGTGCATGCAAATACCCAAATCCGCCATGCAAGGTTGCAACTCCACCATTATCCATGATTTAAGGATCATTATCTTCTTGATCTCGAGCCATCAGCTCCACAACTGCCTATTGGAATCTTTGCAACAATAACTTTGTGTTCAAACACATTTTACACCTTACTTACAAACCTAAGCTATCTAAAGCTAAAAGTACCTACATTTATCAACCTACTAACCAAGATGATATTAATCCTGATGATTAACTCATCACACACACAAATGCAAGATCTACTAAGATCAAAACAAACACAACATGCTGACTTGGCCAAGGTCAGTACAAGCCAAAACTTTTGCAAACCAAAATTTGTGCAAGTCAATTTGGAGTTTGGCCTTGGTGCTCCTGCACCAGTCCAATATTCGCTTTTGATCGTCAGTCGCCCTCCATCTACTGGAAACGCTTCCTCTCTGCACAACACTGGAAGATCTGACAAGCCTGGAACCTGAAGCAAACAAAATAATAGAATTATTCTACGACAACGAACAGCATCATAGCGAGGGGAAAATCTAGAATTTCTCACAAAACGTGAACAACCCAATTCGTTTGAAAAAATCAGGAGGAACCAGTTCGTTTACCTTGAGCAGATCCGCGATCCATTGTCTTCTGCGGAACCTAAACTTGAAATAACTGAAGCTACTTTAAAAACCTAGAGAGGTTACCCAACCGAGTATCTCATGTAAATCCAAAGCCGATGGTAGACAAACGGAGATGGGTGGTATAAATAAGCAGAATGCGAGGGAGTCGGAGAAAAACTAGTAAATGAATTTCAATTTTGATTGGGTAGAGGAAGGGCAGGGTGGATGAATTTTAGGGAGGAGGAAAACGAGTTCGGCGGAAGGGAAGAGTTCTACACCGTGTAACCAAATAACAGAAACTAAATGAGTTACGAGGTATGGCGCAAATAAATTAGCTGGTTTTAATCGACAGCTTTCCAAAGAGGTGCGGATTGAGAGAAAAAGGACCTAAATATTCTTTGTATATTGAACAAATAACAAAACCTATGGATAGGGAATTGAATGAAACCTAAAAATATAATATTTCAAGAAGTAGTTTGTAAGTAAAAAGGTTACAAGTAACAAAGTTTTTGAAATTCTAAGGTTGAATTAAACAATTTTTAAAATAAAATTTGATAGATAAATTTTAGGTTCTTGTTACTTTTAAATATGTAAACATGCAATGTTAAAATTAGAAGTCATCTACTAAATTCAAAGTTAGCATGTGAAATACAAAGTTACAAGCAACAAAGTTTTTGAAATTCTAAGGTTGAATTAAAGAATTTTTAAAACTGAAATTTGAAAAGTATATTAAATTTGATGGATAAATTTTAGGTTCTTATTACTTTTAAATATGTAAACGTGCAAAGTTAAAATTAGAAGTCATCTACTAAATTCAAAGTTGGCATGTGAAAGTTGGTTAGACATTGGAAAGTGGAAATTAAGGATAGGATTTTGTAATCTATTTACATAATTTAAAAAGAATTTGAGAAAGAATTTTTCTTAAGTTATATATAAATTTATTATAAATCTACTTAACTAAGTAATTTATAAATTCATGCATAATTTTTTAATTCATTTTTAATATTCCTTTGAAGGGGAATACAACTAGCATACATATCTTCAATACATTTATTTAAAGAACTCCATGAATTATTGAGATTGAAATTTGAAAAGTCTATTCAATTTGATGGATAAGTTTGAAGTTACTGTAATTTTTAAACATCCAAACATGTAAAACTTGGTAAGCCATTCCATAGTCAAAACTAAAGATAGACTTTTGTAATCTATTAACATAATTAAAAAAAAAGAATTTGAGAAAAATCTTTAATTTTTTTAAATTATTAGAGTAATGTAAGTTGTCAATCAAGATGATAAGATGCAATATTTCTTTTAAATGGTTAATGTAAATATAGGCTTATTATAAATTTACTTTAAATTTATCAATATTTTTTGTATTTTAATATAGCCTCTAAGGGGAATAAAATTAGTATACATATCTTAAATAAATCTAGTTAAAGAACTCCAAGAGATATCAATCTTGAGGTGTTTATCAATAAATATTGAATTTTGTTCTAGATAAAATTATAAGTTAGTTATTAGTAAAAAATAGAAGTTGATCCAAATTGACATTAATTCTAATATAACAATTTCATAAAAATAAAACTAAAATTTTGATAGTATGAAGAATATGTGTCAAAAAGTTATCTTATTATCACCCTAAACTTTAATAATAATATTTGAACATTATAAAACCTATTTTTTAATAACCCATAATAATTAAAATTTTAAATTAAATGAATACAATAATCCATTAGTACTAATAATAAATTTTATATATTATTTTATCTTATTTAATAAAGATACCGAAAACTACTCTTTTCAAATATCAATGTAAAGATATAAGTTATTCAAAATAAATAAATAAGTTATGTATAGAGATCTACATTTTTTATAATTTTAAAATCATATACATCATAACTTTGAATACATCACTAAAATAGTTTCTTACAATTGAAAACAAAAGACACAATCCACACTCTATTTTAACACCCTTTGTTCCTCCCTTATAAGTTAAAATCATAATCAACCATAAATATAACTTTCCATGACCTTAAAATAATAATTCAAAGACATAAACTATATGGAGAGATTAAAATATTTATAATGTATATCTGTTTCAACATATACATTCTATAAGTATCAATGGTATCAATACATTTAATAAGAAAAAAAATATTAGTGAAGGAGCTTGTGCACGATAAACAGGAGAATGAAATATCAATAGCTTGAATTTAATGCTAAGGGAGAACCACCATATTTGGGATAGGTATTGGGGAGCCTTCTAAAGCATCTCTTTCGATTAAGATTCCTTATGGGAGAGTCTCCCATCACCTCTCAAAACCCAAAAAATCTAACTAAGCTAAAAAGGTTGCAAGAAATTTGGCACAACATGGTTATTTTACATTGGGAGATTCTTCAAAAGTGTTTCAATTAGATGTGGGAGTGAGGATCAACATTTCAAAATTGGTTACAAATAAAATAGTTTCTATAATTAAAAATTCACTGATAAGTAATTTCTTCTCTTCCTGTCCCAATATAAATGCTAAAAATGGATTGATTCTATGTGGAAGGTAAAGGGAACTATATTATTCTACCCATTTGGATTTGTCTCTATGGATTTCCACTTGAATTTTAGGATGAATAATATCTCATGTGTATTTCCAATATGTTTGGTCACTACATAGTAATGACTAAAGTTACAAAGTAAAAAACCAAGTTAACCTTTACAATAATTTGTGTGAATGTTAAGGTGAACAATATCCTTCCAAAATCAATTACCCTCTAATAAAAAAATTTGAAGTACACTCAAAATATCATCTACGAAAATTCAAGGCTCTAAATTACTAAAATTATTCCCACTTTGTGTTTGAGAAACCAAGATCTACTTGTAAACTCAAAACAATCCAAAAATGAGAATATGAAAAATGATAAAATATCATAAGCAAGTGATGTATTTTAAAATTTACAAAGAACCATTTCTTATAAAGGCAAGGACAAAGAGGTGTGAAGGTACGATTCAAAATTTGACTACACCTCCAAGTATGAAATGATTGTAGGAATCTGTGGAAAACTGTTGAGACACTTGGTGAGTCTACATGAGGTGAGAAAAAGTCTATATAACCTTGAGTGAGCTTAATTGTAGTGTGAATAGCACCCTAATAAGTAGGATAAAGCTAACTAGTTTGATAATATTATTTCACACTAACACTAACTCTTAAGCGATATGGAGTAAGATAAACACTAAAAAAAGGCATTCCAACAACAAGGGTTGATAAGGTGCTCATACATAATAATGATCTCTCACAAGTGGAGACAAACGAGTAAACATAATGGGGAAAAACTCCTCTCCAAAAGAGTGGAAGATAACCATAAGACCTCTTGAAAATATGTCTCATTAATACAAGAATGTTATGATGCAAAATTATTGAAGCATGTCGGAGCTCTAATTTTTTTCCAAAAATGAACTAGTTTCTCCTAAAATAAATGAGCCTCTAAAAAATTTAGATCAAGATAAGATATACGAAAACTAAAAAATTGAATATATAGAGCACTACTCAACCATGAATAGATAGATAACACAAAGACAATCAAAATCTATGAAGTTGAAGACACAAATAGTACTATGATAAATTGGAGTAAAATTTAAAAAATGTAATGATTGACCTATAGTACACTAGTCAGATATGTATCACAATGCTCTACATAAATACTAGAATATCATGTCAAAATATGATCTAATTAAATAATCCCCCCATTGGAGAGATAAAATAGTAGGTCTACATTACCTCCCAAAAATAGAAATTTTATTCACTTCTCCATTGAAACTAAGGAATCATTTGCATAACACTATGGTAATTCCCCCTAATACTGATGAGGAAGATTTATTAGTATATCAATTGAGATTGAGCACAAAATTGTGCACAATAATGTAGATCCATTATTAGGTCCAAAAAGAGGTATAAGAAATTAAATAAAGGTGTGCATCAAGTCACACACACATGAGGAGAGAATCAAAAGGATCCATTGTTATGATAAAAAATCAAGGCACTCCAAAAACCCCCATTACACTTTATAATTTAGTGTAAGTACAAAATTTTCTCCCTAAGGAACACACATTTTATGATAGTTTATTGCTTATCAATTGTGCTTGATTCATTTTATGGTAGTTTGCATATTGCATTTATTATTTGATAATTAATACATCATACTATAAAAAAAATCATACCACTAGATAGATGATCAAAAGTTATGTACAATGAATATAAATCACTCAAAAAGGTGTATGCATGTCCATTAATGAGGCTCTTAAAGATGAGAAATAAGTCAAAAAAGTATAACGGTAAAGGGGTAAACTTGGGTGTGAAAAATGATCAAATCATATTGACACCAACTAATGACATATTCTTAAAACTACAAAGTAAATTATTTGATTCCTAGAGCTATACAAGTGATGGAAAAAGTAATATTTTAATGATTAAAAAATTACTGAAAAGGGTGATTCCACAAAGCTAGTTTACAATTTCTAGGAGATTCTATTTTTTTTGCTGAAATCGCATATTTTTAGAAATTATAATGATTTAAACCTTAAAAAGTTCCATTTAAAGTATTCCAATTGAAGAGGGTTTGATCAAACTACCTTATATCAAACCCCCTTAGACAGAACTTATAGTTTTTAAACCAATGGAGTCTTGCTTTACACCTATCAAAATGTTGATAAAAACCGCACGTTTACCTTTTGGGGGATCAAAATGAATTCATTTAAAATTCATTTTTTTTTTTGTAAGTATGTAGTCCTTATTATGGGTTCCCCAAAAAGCATAATTTAAAATAAATTGAATTTTTTATTATTATAATTATTTTTTTTATTTCTTGTGAATGTAGGTTTTTCACCAAAAATTGAGCTCTTTATTCTGCATATGTGGAAAAATAGAAGATTATCAAAAAGGAATTGAAGAATATGAGTGCACTAAATATTGAAGTCCTTGATCCAACCAAAGAAAAATGAATTTTATACATACAAAAAAAGTTGTGTTATATGGTCCACCTATGTTTGAATTGTAATTGGTTTGACTTTGAAACTTGATTAAGGGGAAATATTCAATAAAAAACTATGAAACCAATTGGAAGAACTAGATATTTTAGTTAGAACTCAAAATTAAAAAAAAAAGAATTTTATCCTTCATGGAAAAAAGGTTATGTGCTATATAGTGACCGTCACTCCTTAAAAATGGTGTTTACTGAAAGAAACTAGTTTTTGAAGGAGATGGAAAAGGAAGTGCAATATAATTCCAATTTTTTTGGAAAAATAACATTTAGAATCTATAGACAAAATTTCAAAAATCACTAGTTTGCATCAACTTCAAATTCCTCATGGTTTAGCTGCTATAGGTGCATGAAAGTGAAGATTTAGTTAGAAAAAATCAGTTCAGTGTCCAGTTTGGCCAAAGATTATAAACCATTATTATGGGATCACTCAGAAATAAAAGTATAAATAAAATGTCTGCATAGAGGCCAAGAGAGCATGTAGATCAAGAGATTGATGTACACTATTATGCTAATGCATGAATAAATACTAGACAAGTATGGTCATATAAATTCATACCTGTGTATAGTTTTGTATGACCACCATGAATGGGTCCCAAAAATAAAAAAAATTATTTAAGTAACCAAAGTATTATATATCAAATTCTCTTGTCCTTCTAACTCTAATCGTGCGATATTTGTTTTATTCAAGAATGCACCAATTTTAACATTCTAAAGACCTCGATTCAAGAGAAAGGGATTTACAATATTTCTCTCATTAGATGTTGAAGTAATACAACTTTCTTTTCAAACTTAAAAAAAATCCATAAATGATAATATGTAAAGAAATAAGGAAATATTGTGGCATGTGATACTTTCCGACATAAAGCGGGTCCTTGCTTATAAAGGTGGAGATGAAGAGGTAAGTTGTTGGGATTAAAACTCTAACTATCCATCAAAGCATTAAACAAGTGTGGATTCAGTAAAAGTGTTGAGACACTTGGTGATTCTGTAATTGAGCCATAAGTCTGAATGTAGCCTCTATGTAGCATAGTGCATTGTTTTTTATAGTACTTTACTAAGTAGGCTTTCAACTTCTTCTTTTTATAATACATCTTTTCACAATAACACTTTTGCCACATGGTGAATAGATGCCCAATTCAAAAGGTAAAACCAAATGATACTAAGAAAAAGCCCTATCCTTGCTTCCAAATCATTGTAGTGATAGGATGATCTTAATTCACAACAAATTATAGATGTGAATTTAATTATTTTATAGTAAGCATAAAGTAGGGGGTTTGAAATACCCCATTCAAACAAGTTGCTATTCATGTCCATCAGTCATAGATTCCAAAATATCTATTAATGAATTGTTTGCAATAAACTTGAAACAATATATTTTGAGGGATAATTTTGATCCCAAGAGAAAGAGGAATAACCTTTATGCATCACTATAGTTGCACCACAAGCCAAATATTAAAGATATTTGGGACGACTTACAAGATTGTTTTAAGGTGTAGAAGACGAGTTATAATAGGTTGACAATTGTTCAAATGAGGGATTTCAAAAGAAGAGAAGATATACTACAAGGATTTTCTGACGATGGTCATAAATCAGATCTCCTATATGATAGATAGAGTATTGCTACCAATAAATTAGATGAAATTAATTTGATGGAGAAAGAAAATTGTTCAATTGATGGGTTGTCGATAGGGATAGTGGATAGGAGTATCTCATGGGTAGAGCTATGAATTAAAAATTATCAAGGGAAAGGGGTATTTTATAGGAAAAAGAAAGGATTCAACAATAGGAAGTTCTTCCTCCTCAGACCAAAAAGAATAGAAAATATTAAAGAAGAAGACACCACCTCAAACAATCAAGAAAGAGGAACCTTCAATGCAAGAAATGGTAGAGGCATTTCATAAATCCTCGACTACATATATGGTTGCTCTTTTTTATCATCAATTATAATAAAGTAATTAATAATGATTGCAAATTATCATATTAGTTTGAAAGAGATAAAAACCATATATATCCTTTTTATTTATCAAATCATATTTAACGTAAGATTAGTTTCAAAAAATAAAAGTAAAAGCGGTAAAAAAATTATTGAAAGAAAGAAGTAAACAATACAAAGAGATCAATGATCCAGTAGGAACCCAAGAAAAGAAACCTCATGAAAACTCAACCGAAACAAAACCACCACCCTCAGAACCGAAAACGCCTCAATCAACCAACTCATTAGAAACGACCCTCTCTAATTCATTACTATAATCAGAGGATAATTTCCCCTAGTCCTCGATCTTCCGATACTCATCCTACTCTAAAGCCCACTTGGATAAAAAAGTAGCAGCAATATTCTATTCATGTTAGATGTGAGTGAAATACACCACCTCCAACATAGAGAACATCTAAGGAATTTGATGAACAACTATAGAAAGATGCAAATTAACATTAGTCTAGTTTCTCTCATTCAAAAAATTAAAATTAAAAAACTATGAGTCTAATTTTCATCTAATATTATGCCATTCGAAAGTGTAAGCACACTCAAAAGCCCTAAGAATCACCAACCCCTCCATAAAGTTGTCATAATGTTTCACTTTATGAAAGGAGAAGAAGAAAATCACTAAGCTAGAACAATCTTGTCTAATTCCACCAATCCTAGTAGGCCTAATATTACTCATGGAGGAACCATTAGTATTTATCTTCAAAGTATCCACCAGAGGAGGTAGTCATCTACCAACCTTTGGAACCTTCTTTTTAGCCCCCCTGCCTCTTCTAACACAAGCAGAGCTTGACGTATAACCCTGTATGCCCATTTTATTCACAATATCATCACCACTGCTTTCCAAAGGATACACCACTTCACATTTAGCTTCCACCATCTCATAGATCATACCAAAAATTCTATGCTAAACATGTTGAACAATTAGCCTATTCCCATGAAAAAATCCTATAATTCCTTTCTTACCAAATTTTCCAAAGAAGGAAGGTAGGCCCAATGGACCAAAAAATCTGGAGGAAAGAAGCTTGAGAAGGAGGCCTACCCATACTTCTCTATAAATCAACAAGGGGAGAAGCATGAACACAAGGATGTTTCCAAACATCCCACCAAAAATGCCAAAGCAACATAGAGAAATAACAACATGGAAAACCAAGTGGGTAGAATCCTCCTCATTACAACTACACAAAATGCAAATCAAAGGTCCCTAGAATCCCCACTTTTGAAGATTGTCCCAAGTTAAAAATCTATTCCATGCTAGAGTCCAAACAAAATAATTACACTTTTCCAAGAAAACTTATTCCACATATTTTTTTACAAAGGAACCTCCACCCCTCCAAACTTAGGATCCATCAACACTTGTTACTCACTAGCCACAGTGAAACCACCCTTAGGATCCAAACTCCAAGCAAGAATATACTTATCCCAAAGAAAGGTGCATTGTCTACTAGCCAAAATATTATGAAGTTCAACATAGTCCTCCTCCGAGACAATTACATGTCACTCGAAAGGATCCTTTGACCTAGCCACCTCTATCTACCCACAGGAATAAGAAAACTTAAAATGAATCACCCTTGACCAACCAGCCCAACAAACATTGGAAAAGATTGAACATATTAAGATAATGATGCAAAATGGTGGTAAAATTGTCCCAAGAATCAAACCAAAAGAGATCCTTAACCCCCTTATTACATATCTAGAACAATCCTTCCTTGATCAACACAACCCCTTTCTTAAATGTACCCCAAATCATAGAACCTTTCCTACCAAAGGGTAGCGGGGAATCTCCTCCTTTGGAACCCCCTGAAGGTACTTGTGAGATAATATCTTGGGCTAGATATTATCCTATTCTAAACAACGCCTCCAATAAATCTATTTAGCTAATGCAAACTTGAAAAGAGATGATAGTCGTAGACCAAGACCCCCAAATTGCTTGAATATACACATAATATCACTTCACAAGGCTCCACTAAGAAGAATGCAAACTATGATCCCACAAGAATTTGCTAGCCAAGGAATTCAAATCCTAAACCCAACCAGAGCGACATGGAACATACACCTATATATTGGAAGAGCCTGCACCACACATTTAAGCAGCTAAACATGCCCAACAAAGGACAACCATCTATGAGTCCAATGTTAACCTTCACACAAAACTCGTCTGAAACATTCTACCAAGATCCCCTAGAAAAAATACTAGAAGAAATAGGAATTCCAAGGTAGGTAAAAGGTAGAGATCCAATCTAAAACCTCAACATACAAGCAATCCTTTCTTGAATAGGTTGTAGAGTACTGAAGAAGAAAAATGGAAATATTATCTTTATTAATCCTTTGACTAGAAGAGACAAGATAAGTATCCAAGGCCTTGAACAAATTAGTGGATTTTCTAACCTTAGCCACACCCATCAAAGTAGTATCATCCACAAATTGCAAATGTGATTGAGGAGGAAACCATTCCCCCACCCCCAACTCTAAGGGAATGCCCAACAGCGCACATTAAGCTTCAGCAATCTTCCCCAATCCTTTGTAAGGATAAAAAATAAATAAGGAGAAAGAGGATCCCCTTGATGGAGGCCTCTAGAAGCACCAAAAATAGAAGAAGGCTCACCATTTATCAGCACTGAAAAGGATGTGGAGGTGACATAACATATAACCCAATAGGCCCATTCCTCGACAAAACCAAAGGCAATAAGAAATTTATGCAAGAAGGACCACTTAACTCTATCATGAACCTTTACCATATCTAGCTTGATGAGCATAACCTTTTCTTTAGAGGAAGCCATGGAATGAATAGTTTTAGTAGCAATCACCAGTCCATCCAAAACCTACTAATCCACTACAAAGCCACTCTATTCGTTAGAGATAATCCATCTGAGCCATCACTTCAACATTTCAAGTATCAACTTCAAAATGATTTTATAAACCACATTGCAAAGGGAAATATACCTAAATTGACTTAGCCAATCTCCCCCCTCACATTTAGAGTGCAAGGAAAGAAGAGTTCAAAGCCCAAGAAACATTTACTTATTCCTTTGAGACTCATGAATCACCTCCAATAAGTCCAATCTAATGATATCCCAAATTTTTTGAAAGAATTCAATTGGAAAGCCATATGGAACCAAGGATTTCCCTTTCTTCATTTGAAAAAAATAAGCATCCAATTCATCTAATGAAATGCAACCCAATAGATGCTCATTCATCTCCCTAGTAACCAATGAAGGAATACAAGAAAAAACATGGGTTTCTTCTGCCAAAACATTTTGTGAATCATCACTAAATAAGGAAGCAAAGAATTGTGAAGCTTGTCTAGAAATATCATGCCAAGAATATAACTGTTCACCCCTATCATTCACCAAAATCAAAATAGAATTACCATGTCTCTTGGCTTTCACCGAATTGAAGAAGAAAGTAGTGTTCCCCCCCCTCTTGTAACCACTTGACATGAGATTTTTATTTACAATATATTTCTTCACACAACTCACACTCTTCTAGAGCTTTCAAAGCCTTTGCCTCTTCCCTGAGTAAATTTTTTTAAAGACCTAACTCCCTTATCTCCTAGGTAATAATGACCAAGTTAGCTTGAGTAGCAATATTAGCATGAAAAATATTTCCCAAAGATTGTATGTTCCACCATTTTAGTTGATACTTCACATATTGCAACATTTTAGAAAAAGAATACATCACAGAGCCATGAGAAATTCACCCCATCCACCACCATTTAGCAACATACTCCTACAAAGAAGGATCCCTTAACCACATATAGGTTGGAACTTGAAAGATGGGGACCAAGGAGCATGAGGAAAAGTAGTAGATAATTTAATAGGCTAGTGAGCCGAGCCCCTCCAATCCAAAAACAAGAAACCAAGAAATGGTCAAGTCTCTCAACAATACAATTCTCCCCCACCCTCCTATTACTCTAAGTAAATTGACCATTCTGAGGATTGATGCCAACAAGATTCAAGGAAAAAATATTATCATGAAGAAGGAAAGTCAAGGGTTCCAACCTCGCAGTACCACCCTTCTTCTCATCTAACTCAATAGTGACATTGAAATCACTAGAAGTAATCCAAGGTAAAAGAGGAACAAGGATCCAAATAAAATTGATATGAGACCAAAAATACTGCTTACTAGGAAAATAAGTAGGCGCATAGATGTTTGGTAGAAGAATAGTTTCTCCGATCTCCAAACCTGAAGTGATTGTAAAGATAGATGACTTCGAGGACATTCACCAAAGAGGATGAATATTCAAAGGGTTCCATAAGAAAGCCACAACCCCAACATTACCATGAGCCCTAATACATTAACATTCACCCTAACTCAATAGCTTCGGTACCAAACCAACCTTACTCTCAATAGAAAACTTACTCTTCTAAATAAAAAGAGCATTAGGAGAGTGAATTCTCACCAGATCACGAACAAACTTTTGTCAAGGGCCACTATTCAAGCCCCTTCCATTCCACAAGAGGATGATCATTTCAGAGGGTTAGAAAAATGAGAATCCAGAGTCTTAACAGATCTTGACTCGACCAAAGTCTCCCCCATCATCTTTATTTTCTCTAAGTCCTTCTTTCTCCCCACCTTGGAGGTCTTCTCAACAACCCCTTTTCTTTTATCTCTCTAAAGAAGTCCTATAGAAGGAGAATCCTTATTTCCTTTTACCGAATCAGATGCTTCTTTCACCAGTGGCTGAGAAATCTCCTCCTCACCCATATGCACATTAGCAAGAGTCTCAAGCTTCCCTGAAACCACCATACTAAGATAAATATCCAATTGCAAAGCACCATCCTCCTGTGAAATATGAATTTTATCTAGAATAAATCTCTCTTGAACCACTTCCGTGGCACCTTGATCCAAAGCCAACAGACCTAGGTTCACCTCTTGTTGATTAAGATCATCCAAAACCTCAAAGTGATTAAAGATGTCACCTTCCATTCGAACCCTAAAATATCTCTTCTGACCATGATTTCTATTATAAATCTTAATGGGAATAAACCCCTTAGAATCTATAACATCACTTGGAATGGGAACCTTGCCTTTGTCAACCTTAGGAGGGTTGGGAGCAGGCTATGTACCCTAAGGCTTAGGGGCTTCGGCCCTAGGGAATCTACACTGCATACACTGCATATGTTTATATTCATGACAAAGACGACATCAAAAAGGAAAAGTATCACAATCAAGTTGTTGCACCCAAGAATACAAACTTGCACAAATTTTAATAGAATTTGGAAGAGGGTGACTCAAATCGATTTCAACATAGATGCAAGCAAAATTCATAACCCTTCTATTGTGTGTTTGCTAAGAAGGGCCCACTAGTTTCCCAAGGGTCGAAACAACCATGTGAGATATGTCACTACACCAAAACTCCATTGGAAATCAGGGAAGACGCACCCAAACCAACAGTCAATTTGGAAGCTCCTCTAAGGTATTAAAGCTAGCATGCCAGGTTTTAATAAATAGACAAACTTGATTTTGGAAGTAAGGCCCACCCTCAAATAATTTATTGTGATTAACCATGCAATGAAAAACCTCCATGAAATAACTATTAGCCAACAACATTTCTTCCATTTCACCCTTGGGAGACCAATTCATATGAGCCCATTTCTCCAAAAAATTGGAGCAAAACCCACATTCCCATAAATTTGCAAATCAAGGCATGTTTCAAAAAACTCTATATCCTTTGCAATTGATTTCGGCTGAATTACCGACACTGGCCTCTCTTTACTTTGTTTATGGAATCCATTAATCTTTGGGATCCAAGGTCCACCCGGTGAAGAAAAACTATACATCCTTGAATCATCAGAGAATAAACTATTCTAATAAACCCTCATCGAGAATGAAAGGCATCTAGCTGTGACCCAGTTACACACTATGGGAAAACACACTCCACAACATGCCATTGATGCCATCTTTAACCCAAGTCTTGTAAGCTTAATTGTTACTTATTTAATGTTGTATTTAAAATATTAAATTAATATAATAAATATATTTCTCAAAGTTTCAAATATTAAAGAGAAACATACAACTTGACACAAAAATATAAAATATTGTATAGATAGTGACATAGTGTGATGGCTAAGTTGTGGTGTTCTTGCTTTTGTCATCAACATTCAAATCCCATTAGAATTTCTATTGAAGGTGGTATTATAGATTTAAATTTTACACTACCAATTGTCTATATTAATGTGTTTTAGAAGATATGTTCCTACAATTTTTTATTGGTTGATATTTGCCAATTGGCTAATAGTTCGAGTTGTAACATGACTTGAATCGCCACATTTTTACAAAATTTTATTAGTCTTTTTTAAATCGCCAAAGATTTTATTTTATTAAAACTTTTGACTCTAATATTCGCCACAACATTTGATACATGATTTGATCATATTTGCCTAAATTTTATAAGTTATAGTAGAAATCTATATTAATTCGCCAATATTATACCATAATGATTAGCTGCTTTAGGGCCATATTACCAATCTATAGTTTCCACCATTGATTTATAATATAATCTAATGGCCCTTCTTGTATTTTGTGGGGTAAAATGTACCCACAATCTGCAATGCTCATAGGACATGAAATCATTTTTGGGCCATCGATCACCTAAGATCATGATCCAAAAGCAATTTTGGGTTGCATGAGCATTATAGATCGAGGGTACATTTTACCACATAGAGTTCGAGGGTTGTTAGATCAACAATCAAAAATGAATTTCATACTCCATAAGCATTGCCTCAAGAATACGAGGGCCATTATAGATTATATTTTAAAGAAATTGTGGTAAGTAAATATTACAGTCTACCCTTTAAACCCATCGATAGTTTCCACCCTTAGGCTCCTACTTTTCCACAAGAATTAGTTTTTAGATTGGAAGGATTTTCCATCATAATTAATGAATTTTTCTATTTATTTTCAAGATTCACCAATATTTTCTATAAAATTTTAGTGATGTAAGAAAATTAGTCAATAAAATTAATATTTTTCTCAAAGAAAAGAAAAGATTCGCCCATAAAAATTAATATTTTTTCAAAAAAAAAAAGATTCGTTAGGATTTTATATCTTTTTTGGAAGGGAGTTTCTTAAAGATATCACTGATATGTTCATAATAATTAAATATTATTAAATACAGTCATTTAGTGTAAAGGAAGAAAAAGATGATTTATATTAATGTTATTAAAAGATTTGATCTGTTTGTTATTAACAGATTTCCAAGTGTTTACTTTAAATCAAAACAGATTTCTAAGTGTTGTTTGCCAACTACTTTGTAGTTGAATTAGAACCCTTTCACAAATCCCGTTTAATTAACCAAAACATATTCAGCATACTCGGTTTGAATTTTATGTTGAAATTAGTTTTACATAGGCTGCCCAGCCGTTTCATGAACGAAGATAGGATGTATTTATCGGTGAAGCTTTAACTTTGTTGCTTCAACCTAAATTGTTGTTTCATTGCCGTATTTATTTATTCTTTTCTGTACCTTGTTTAATATTATGTTTTCATCGGAAAGCTAAATGAATCAATTTTACCCTGGTCGAATCTAATTACTTTTAAAAACAATTTAAAATCTACAATTACATTCCAATATCCCATAACCATTCTCAAATAAAACCCGAACATTCAGAAGATTCATATTTGGAAAACTGAATTGATTCATCACTGGAAATGTCATATAATAAATCTACGCGAGTGCTACAGAATCACAGCAATACAGAGTTATTTAGAATGTCTTTATTCAGACAACACTGAAAATTTTAAACCAGAACATTGCTGCATACATTTGAACATCCTCATTTACCAGGATGTACAGGAAACAGATCCAGTGTTCTTCTATCGGATGGATCTACCGATGAATTCCTGCGGGTTCCGCTATTCCCTTCTTCTTCCTGCATATCAATACATATTGTTCAGAAATCTGCCACAATCTTATTCAGAAAACATATAGTTTGAAAGACAAACCAGAAAATTTAAACAAGCTTTCATACTTGTACAGAGCTCTTGTCAGATGACCTCTTGGAACGAAAAAAAGAAGTCCATTTTGGCGACTTAAATACTGAAGGCCGTTTCCTGGCTGAAATATGCATTTTTTAGGTTAGTCAAAAAAACAATGTAAACAGCAAACTCATAATAATCTCCACGGGCTTGTAATCAATCCTGCTTACATTGTTGTGGTTGTTCCTTTTTCCTTTTCTCTCTCGCGGTGGCATTCTGAAACCAGTAGAAAATGTTCTTTCCTTCTACTCTGCCATAGCGCTGCAGCTGTGTTGTAATACGGTTTATCTGTTCCACCGAAGGATTTCTTGTTCCGCTCATGAATATTTGGTCCAATATTCGCTTTTGATCGCCAGTCGCCCTCCATCTACTGGAAACGCTTCCTCTCTCCACAACACTGGAAGATCCGATAAGCCTGGAACCTGAAGCAAACAAATATAATAGAATTATTCTACGACAACGAACAGCATCATAGCGAGGGGAAAATCTAGAATTTCTCACAAAACGTGAACAACCCAATTCGTTTGAAAAAATCAGGAGGACCCAGTTCGTTTACCGTGAGCAGATCCGCGCTCCATTGTCATCTGCGGAACCTAAACAAGCTACTTTAAAAACCTAGAGAGGTTACCCAACCGAGTATCTCATGTAAATCCAAAGCCGATGGTAGACAAATGGAGATGGGTGGTACAAATAAGCAGAATGCGAGGGAGTCGGGGAAAAACTAGTAAATGAATTTCAATTTTGATTGGGTAGTGGAAGGGCAGGGTGGATGAATTTTAGGGAGGAGGAAAACGAGTTCGGCGGAAGGGAAGAGTTCTACACCGTGTAACCAAATAACAGAAACTAAATGAGTTACGAGGTATGGCGCAAATAAATTAGCTTGGTTTAATCGACAGCTTTCCAAAGAGGTGCGGATTGAGAGAAAAAGGACCTAAATATTCTTTGTATATTGAACAAATAACAAAAGCTATGGATAGGGAATTGAATGAAACCTAAAAATATAATCTTTCAAGAAGTAGTTTGTAAGTACAAAGTTACAAGTAACAAAGTTTTTGAAATTCTAAGGTTGAATTAAACAATTTTTAAAATTAAATTTGATAGATAAATTTTAGGTTCTTGTTACTTTTAAATATGTAAACGTGCAATGTTAAAATTACAAGTCATCTACTAAATTCAAAGTTAGCATGTGAAATACAAAGTTACAAGCAACAAAGATTTTGAAATTCTAAGGTTGAATTAAAGAATTTTTAAAACTGAAATTTGAAAAGTATATTAAATTTGATAGATAAATTTTAGGTTCTTATTACTTTTAAATATGTAAACGTGCAATGTTAAAATTAGAAGTCATCTACTAAATTCAAAGTTAGCATGTGAAAGTTGGTTAGACATTGGAAAGTCGAAATTAAGGATAGGCTTTTGTAATCTATTTACATAATTTAAAAAGAATTTGAGAAAGAATTTTTCTTAAGTTATTAAAGTAATGTAAGTTGCCAATCAAGATGATAAGATGCGGTGCTTCTTCTAAATGATTAAGCTATATATAAATTTATAATAAAATCTACTTAATTAAGTAATTTATAAATTCATGCATAATTTTTTAATTCATTTTAATATTCCTTTGAAGGGGAATACAACCAGCATACATATCTTCAATACATTTATTTAAAGAACTCCATGAATTCTTTAGATTGAAATTTGAAGAGTCTATTCAATTTGATGGATAAGTTTGAAGTTACTGTAATTTTTAAACATCCAAACATGTGGTGTTCAAGTCGAAATTTGTTTATTAAATTTAATCACTAAATCCAAAGCTAGAATGTAAAACTTGGTAAGCCATTCCATAGTAAAAACTCAAGATAGACTTTTGTAATCTATTAACATAATTAAAAAAAAAAAGAATTTGAGAAAAATGTTTAATTTTTAAAAATTATTAGAGTAATGTAAGTTGTCAATCAAGATGATAAGATGCAATATTTCTTTTAAATGGTTAATGTAAATATAGACTTATTATAAATTTACTTTAAATTTATCAATATTTTTTGTATTTTAATATAGTCTCTAAGGGGAATACAATTAGTATACATATCTTAAATAAATCTATTTAAAGAACTCAAAGAGATATCAATCTTGAGGTGTTTATCAATAAATATTGAATTTTGTTCTACATAAAATTATAAGTTAGTTATTAGTAAAAAATAGAAGTTGATCCAAATTGACATTAATTCTAATATAACAATTTCACAAAAATAAAACTAAAATTTTGATAGTATGAAGAATATGTGTCAAAAAGTTATCTTATTATCACCCTAAACTTTAATAATAATATTTGAACATTATAAAACCTATTTTTTAATAACCCATAATAATTAAAATTTTAAATTAAATGAATGTAATAATCCGTTAGTACTAATAATAAATTTTATATATTATTTTATCTTATTTAATAAAGATACCGAAAACTACTCTTTTCAAATATCAATGTAAAGATATAAGTTATTCAAAATAAATAAATAAGTTATGTATAGAGATCTACATTTTTTATAATTTTAAAATCATATACATCATAACTTTGAATACATCACTAAAATAGTTTCTTACAATTGAAAACAAAAGACACAATCCACACTCTATTTTAAACACCCTTTGTTCCTCCCTTATAAGTTAAAATCATAATCAACCATAAATATAACTTTCCATGACCTTAAAATAATAATTCAAAGACATAAACTATATGGAGAGATTAAAATATTTATAATGTATATCTGTTTCAACATATACATTCTATAAGTATCAATGGTATCAATACATTTAATAAGAAACAAATATTAGTGAAGGAGCTTGTGCACGATAAACAGGAGAATGAAATATCAATAGCTTGAATTTAATGCTAAGGGAGAACCACCATATTTGGGATAGGTATTGGGGAGCCTTCTAAAGCATCTCTTTCCATTAAGATTCCTTATGGGAGAGTCTCCCATCACCTCTCAAAACCCAAAAATTCTAACTAAGCTAAAAGGTTGCAAGAAATTTGGCACAACATGGTTATTTTACATTGGGAGATTCTTCAAAAGTGTTTCAATTAGACGTGGGAGTGAGGATCAACATTTCAAAATTGGTTACAAATAAAATAGTTTCTATAATTAAAAATTCACTGATAAGTAATTTCTTCTCTTCCTGTCCCAATATAAATGCTAAAAATGGATTGATTCTATGTGGAAGGTAAAGGGAACTATATTATTCTACCCATTTGGATTTGTCTCTATGGATTTCCACTTGAATTTTAGGATGAATAATATCTCATGTGTATTTCCAATATGTTTGGTCACTACATAGTAATGACTAAAGTTACAAAGTAAAAAACCAAGTTAACCTTTACAATAATTTGTGTGAATGTTAAGGTGAACAATATCCTTCCAAAATCAATTACCCTCTAATAAAAAAATTTGAAGTACACTCAAAATATCATCTACGAAAATTCAAGGCTCTAAATTACTAAAATTATTCCCACTTTGTGTTTGAGAAACCAAGATCTACTTGTAAACTCAAAACAATCCAAAAATGAGAATATGAAAAATGATAAAATATCATAAGCAAGTGATGTATTTTAAAATTTACAAAGAACCATTTCTTATAAAGGCAAGGACGAAGAGGTGTGAAGGTACGATTCAAAATTTGACTACACCTCCAAGTATGAAATGATTGTAGGAATCTGTGGAAAACTGTTGAGACACTTGGTGAGTCTACGTGAGGTGAGAAAAAGTCTATATAACCTCTGAGTGAGCTTAATTGTAGTGTGAATAGCACCCTAATAAGTAGGATAAAAGCTAACTAGTTTGATAATATTATTTCACACTAACACTAACTCTTAAGCGATATGGAGTAAGATAAACACTAAAAAAAGGCATTCCAACAACAAGGGTTGATAAGGTGCTCATACATAATAATGATCTCTCACAAGTGGAGACAAACGAGTAAACATAATGGGGAAAAACTCCTCTCCAAAAGAGTGGAAGATAACGATAAGACCTCTTGAAAATATGTCTCATTAATACAAGAATGTTATGATGCAAAATTATTGAAGCATGTCGGAGCTCTAATTTTTTTCCAAAAATGAACTAGTTTCTCCTAAAATAAATGAGCCTCTAAAAAATTTAGATCAAGATAAGATATACGAAAACTAAAAAATTGAATATATAGAGCACTACTCAACCATGAATAGATAGATAACACAAAGACAATCAAAATCTATGAAGTTGAAGACACAAATAGTACTATGATAAATTGGAGTAAAAGTTAAAAAATGTAATGATTGACCTATAGTACACTAGTCAGATATGTATCACAATGCTCTACATAAATACTAGAATATCATGTCAAAATATGATCTAATTAAATAATCCCCCCATTGGAGAGATAAAATAGTAGGTCTACATTACCTCCCAAAAATAGAAATTTTATTCACTTCTCCATTGAAACTAAGGAATCATTTGCATAACACTATGGTAATTCCCCCTAATACTGATGAGGAAGATTTATTAGTATATCAATTGAGATTGAGCACAAAATTGTGCACAATAATGTAGATCCATTATTAGGTCCAAAAAGAGGTATAAGAAATTAAATAAAGGTGTGCATCAAGTCACACACACATGAGGAGAGAATCAAAAGGATCCATTGTTATGATAAAAAATCAAGGCACTTCAAAAACCCCCATTACACTTTATAATTTAGTGTATGTACAAAATTTTCTCCCTAAGGAACACACATTTTATGATACTTTATTGCTTATCAATTGTGCTTGATTCATTTTATGGTAGTTTGCATATTGCATTTATTATTTGATAATTAATACATCATACTATAAAAAAATCGTACCACTAGATAGATGATCAAAAGTTATGCACAATGAAAATAAATCACTCAAAAAGGTGTATGCATGTCCATTAATGAGGCTCTTAAAGATGAGAAATAAGTAAAAAATAGTATAATGGTAAAGGGGTAAACTTGGGGATGAAAAATGATCACATCATATTGACACCAACTAATGAACATATTCTTAAAACTACAAAGTAAATTATTTGATTCCTAGAGGTATACAAGTGATGGAAAAAGTAATATTTTAATGATTAAAAAATTAATGAAAAGGGTGATCCCACAAAGCTAGTTTACAATTTCTCGGAGATTCTATTTTTTTAAATATAATGATTTCAACCTTAAAAAGTTCCATTTAAAGTATTCCAATTGAAGAGGGTTTGAACAAACTACCTTGTATCAAAAACCCTTGGACATAACCCCACTAGTTTTAAACCAATGGAGTCTCCTTTACACCTATCAAAATGTTGATAAGAAACCACTTTTGATTTACCTTTTGGGGGATCAAATGAATTCATTTAAAATTCATTTTTTGTAAGTATGTAGTCCTTATTATAAGGTTCCCAAAAAGCATAATTTAAAATAAATTGAATTTTATTATTATATTTATTTTTTATTTCTTGTGAAAGTAGGTTTTTCACTGAAAATTGAGCTCTTTATTCTGCATATGTGGAAAAATAGAAGATTATCAAAAAGGAATTGAAGAATATGAGTGCACTAAATATTGAAGTCCTTGATCCAACCAAAGAAAAATGAATTTTATACATACAAAAAAAGTTGTGTTATACGATCCACCTATGTTTGAATTGTAATTGGTTTGACTTCAAAACTTGATTAAGGGAAAATATTCAAGAAAACACTATGAAACCAATTGGAAGAACTAGATATTTTAGTTAGAAATCTAAATTCAAAAAAAAAAAGAATTTTATCCTTCATGGAAAAAAGGTTATGTGCTATATAGTGAGCGTCACTCCTTAAAAATGGTGTTTACTGAAAGAAACTAGTTTTTGAAGGAGATGGAAAAGGAAGTGCAATATAATTCAATTTTTTTTGCAAAAATAACATTTAGAATCTATAGACAAAATTTCAAAAATCACTAGTTTGCATCAACTGCAAATTTCTCATGGTTTAGTTGCTATAGGTGCCTGAAAGTGAAGATTTAGCTAGAAAAAATCAGTTCATTGTCTAGTTTGGGCAAAGATTGTAAACCATTATTGTGGGATCACTCAGAAATAAAAGTATAAATAAAATGTCTACATAGAGGCCAAGAGATCATGTAGATCAAGAGATTGATGTACACTATTATGCTAATGCATGAATAATTACTAGATAGTACAGTCATATAAATTCATACATAATGTATAGATTTTTGTATGACCCACCATAGATGGGTCCCAAAAAACTAAAAAAAAAAATTATTTAAGTAACCAAGTATTATATATCAAAATTCATCTCTTTTCCTTCCTAACTCTAATCGTGATGTTTATTTTATTCAAGAATGCACCAATTTTAAGTTTATTCTAAAGACCCTCACTAATTCAAGAGAGAAAGGGATTCGATTTACAATATTTCTCTCATTCGATGTTGAAGTAATACAACTTTCTCAAGCTTAAAAAATCCATAAATGATAATATGTAAATAAGGAAATATTGTAAGCATGTGATGCTTTTTCCATTTATAAGCGGTCTTGCTTATAAAGGTAAGGAATGAAGAGGTAAGTTGTTGAGTTAAAACACTCTAACTATCCATCCAAGCATTAAACAAATTAGCAAGGATTCAATCTTCAAAAGTGTTGAGACACTTGGTGATTCTCATGAGGGTGAGCCATAAGTCTAGATAGCCTCTGTAAGCATGGTCATTGTACATAGTACTTTACTAAGTAGGCTAAACCTAACTTCTTTTTATAATACATCTTTTCACAATAACACTTGCCACATGGTGAATGATGCCCAATTCAAAAGGTGAAACCAAATGATACTAAGAAAAAAAGCCCTATCCTTTGCTTCCAAATCATTGTAGTGATAGGATGATCTTAATTCACAACAAATATTAGATGTAATTTAATTATTTTATAGTAAGCATAAAGTGGGGGTTTGAAATACCCCATTCAAACAAGTTGCTATTCATGTCCATCAGTCATAGATTCCAAAATATCTATTAATGAATTGTTTTGCCAATAAACTGAAACAATATATTTTTTGAGGATAATTTGATCCAAAGAAGAGGAATAGCATACCATCACTATAGTTACCACAAGCCAAATATTAAAGATATTTGGGATGACTTGCAAGATTCTTTTAAGGTGTAGAAGACAATTATAATAGGTTGACAATTTGTCAAATGAGGGATTTTAAAAGAAGAGAAGATATACTAGAAGGATTTTCTGATGATGGTCATAAATTAGATCCCCTATATGATAGATAGAGTATAGCTACCAATAAATTACATCGAATTAATTTTATGGAGAAGGAAGATTGTTCAATTGATGGGGTGTCGACAGGGATGGTGGATAGGAGTATCTAATGCGTAGAGCTATGAATTAAAAATTATCAAGGGAAAGGGGTATTTTGTAGGAAAAGGAAAGGATTCAACAATAGGAAGTTCTTCTCTTCAAGCCAAAAGAATGAAAATGTTAAAGACACCTCAAACAATCAAGAAAGAGAACCTTCAATGCAAGAAATGAGTAGAGGCATTTCTGTAATCCCTACGACTACATATATGGTTGCTCTTTTTTATCATCAATTATAATAAAGTAATTAATAATGATTGCAAATTATCATATTAGTTTGAAAGAGCTAAAAACCATATATATCCTTTTTATTTATAAAATCATATTTAATGTAAGATTAGTTTCAAAAAATAAAAGTAAAAGCGATAAAAAAATTATTGAAAGAAAGAAGTAAACAATACAAAGAGATCAATGATCCAGTAGGAACCCAAGAAAAGAAACCTCATGAAAACTCAACCGAAACAAAACCACCACCCTCACAACCGAAAACACCTCAATCAACCAACTCATTAGAAATGAACCTCTCTAATTCATTACTATAATCAGAGGATAATTTCCCCTAGTCCTCGATCTTCCGATACTCATCCTACTCTAAAGCCCACTTGGATAAAAAAGTAGCAGCAATATTCTATTCATGTTAGATGTGAGTGAAATACACCACCTCCAACATAGAGAACATCTAAGGAATTTGATGAACAACTATAGAAAGATGCAAATTAACATTAGTCTAGTTTCTCTCATTCAAAAAATTAAAATTAAAAAACTATGAGTCTAATTTTCATCTAATATTATGCCATTCGAAAGTGTAAGCACACTCAGAAGCCCTAAGAATCACCAACCCCTCCATAAAGTTGTCATAATGTTTCACTTTATGAAAGGAGAAGAAGAAAATCACTAAGCTAGAACAATCTTGTCTAATTCCACCAATCCTAGTAGGCCTAATATTACTCATGGAGGAACCATTAGTATTTATCTTCAAAGTATCCACCAGAGGAGGTAGTCATCTACCAACCTTTTGAACCTTCTTTTTAGCCCCCTGCCTCTTCTAACACAAGCAGAGCTTGACGTATAACCCTGTATGCCCATTTTATTCACAATATCATCACCACTGCTTTCCAAAGGATACACCACTTCACATTTAGCTTCCACCATCTCATAGATCATACCAAAAATTCTATGCTAAACATGTTGAACAATTAGCCTATTCCCATGAAAAAATCCTACAATTCCTTTCTTGCCAAATTTTCCAAAGAACGAAGGTAGGCCCAATGGACCAAAAAATCTGGAGGAAAGAAGCTTGAGAAGGAGGCCTACCCATACTTCTCTATAAATCAACAAGGGGAGAAGCATGAACACAAGGATGTTTCCAAACATCCCACCAAAAATGCCAAACCAACATAGAGAAATAACAACATGGAAAACCAAGTGGGTAGAATCCTCCTCATTACAACTACACAAAATGCAAATCAAAGGTCCCTAGAATCCCCACTTTTGAAGATTGTCCCAAGTTAAAAATCTATTCCATGCTAGAGTCCAAACAAAATAATTACACTTTTCCAAGAAAACTTATTCCACATATTTTTTTACAAAGGAACCTCCACCCCTCCAAACTTAGGATCCATCAACACTTGTTACTCACTAGCCACAGTGAAACCACCCTTAGGATCCAAACTCCAAGCAAGAATATACTTATCCCAAACAGAGGTGCATTGTCTACCAGCCAAAATATTATGAAGTTCAACATAGTCCTCCTCTGAGACAATTACATGTCACTCGCAAGGATCCTTTGACCTAGCCACCTCTGTCTACCCACAGGGATAAGAAAACTTAAAATGAATCACCCTTGACCAACCAGCCCAAGAAACATTGGAAAAGATTCAACATATTAAGATAATGATGCAAAATGGTGGTAAAATTGTCCCAAGAATCAAACCAAAAGAGATCCTTAACCCCCTTATTACATATCTAGAACAATCCTTCCTTGATCAACACAACCCCTTTCTTAAATGTAAACCAAATCATAGAACCTTTAATACCAAAGGGTAGCAGGGAATCTCCTCCTTCAGAACCCCCTGAAGGTACTTGTGAGATAATATCTTGGTCTAGATATGATCCTATTCTAATCAACGCCTCCAATAAATCTATTTAGCCAATGCAAACTTGAAAAGAGATGATACCGTAGACCAAGACCCCCAAATTGCTTCAGACTACACATAATATCCCACTTCACAAGGCTCCACTAAGAAGAATGCAAACTATGATCCCACAAGAATTTTCTAGCCAAGGAATTCAAATCCTAAACCCAACCAGAGCGACATGGAACATACACCTATATATTGGAAGAGCCTGCACCACACATTTAAGCAGCTAAACATGCCCAACAAATGACAACCATCTATGAGTCCAATGTTAACCTTCACACAAAACTCGTCTGAAACATTCTACCAAGATCCCCTAGAAAAAATACTAGAAGAAATAGGAATTCCAAGGTAGGTAAAAGGGAGAGATCCAATCTAAAACCTCAACATACGAGCAATCCTTTGTTGAATAGGTTGTAGAGTATTGAAGAAGAAAATGGAAAAATTATCTTTATTAATCCTTTGACTAGAAGAGACAAGATAAGTATCCAAGGCCTTGAATAAATTAGTGGCCTTTCTAACCTTATCCACACCCAACAAAGTAGTATCATCCACAAATTGCAAATGTGATTGAGGAGGAAACCATTCCCCCACCCCCAACTCTAAAGAATACCCAACAACACATTGCGCTTCAACAATCTTCCCAATCCTTTAGCAAGGATAAAAAATAAATAAGGAGAAAGAGGATCCCCTTGATGAAGGCCTCTAGAAGCACCAAAAAGAGAAGAAGGCTCACCATTTATCAGCACTAAAAAGGATGTGGAGGTGACATAACACATAACCCAATAGGCCCATTCCTCGACAAAACCAAAGGCAATAAGAAATTTATGCAAGAAGGACCACTTAACTCTATCACGAGCCTTTACCATATCTAGCTTGATGAGCATAACCTTTTCTTTGGAGGAAGCCATGGAATGAATAGTTTCAGTAGCAATCACCAGTCCATCCAAAACCTACTAATCCACCACAAAGCCACTCTATTCGTTAGAGATAATCCATCTGAGCCATCACTTCAACTTTCAACTATCAACTTCGAAATGATTTTATAAACCACATTGCAAAGGGAAATATACCTAAATTGACTTAGCCAATCTGCCCCCTCACATTTTGGAATGAGTGCAAGGAAAGAAGAGTTCAAAGCCAAAGAAACATCTACTTATTCCTTTGAGACTCATGAATCACCTCCAATAAGTCGAACCTAATGATATCCCAATTTTTTTGAAAGAATTCAATTGGAAAGCCATATGGAACCAAGGCTTTCCCTTTCTTCATTTGAAAAAAATAAGCATCCAATTCATCTAGTGAAATGCAACCCAATAGATGCTAATTCGTCTCCCTAGTAACCAAAGAAGGAATACAAGAAAAAACATGGGTTTCTTCTGCCAAACATTATGTGAATCTTCACTAAATAAGGAAGCAAAGAATTGTGAAGCTTCTCTAGAAATATCATGCCAAGAATATAACTGTTCACCCCTATCATTCACCAAAATCAAAATAGAATTACCATGTCTCTTGGCTTTCACCGAATTGAAGAAGAAAGTAGTGTTCCCCCCCCCTCTTGTAACCACTTAACATGAGCTTTTTATTTACAATATATTTCTTCACACAACTCACACTCTGCTAGAGCTTTCAAAGCCTTTTTCTCTTCCCTGAGTAAATTTTTTTAAATACCTAACTCCCTTATCTCCCAGGTAATAATGACCAAGTTAGCTTGAGTAGCAATATTAGCATGAAAAATATTTCCCAAAGATTGTATGTTGCACCATTTTAGTTGATACTTCACATATTGCAACATTTTAGAAAAAGAATACATCACAGAGCCATGAAAAAGTCTCCCCATCCACCACCATTTAATAACATACTCCTACAAAGAAGGATCCCTTAACCACATATAGGTTGGAACATGAAAGATGGGGAACAAGGAGTATGAGGAAAAGTAGTAGATAATTTAATAGGCTAGTGATCAAAGCCCCTCCAATCCAAAATCTTAGAACTAGTAGAATAGAATCCTCCAATCCAAAAACAAGAAACCAAGAAATGGTCAAGGCTCTCAGCAATACAATTCTCCCCCACCCTCCTATTACTCTAAGTAAATTGACCATTCTGAGTATTGATGCCAACAAGATTCAAGGAAAAAATATTATCATGAAGAAGGAAAGTCAAGGGTTCCAACCTCACAGTACCACCCTTCTTCTCATCTAACTCAATAGTGACATTGAAATCACTAGAAATAATCCAAGGTAAAAGAGGAACAAGGCTCAAAATAAAATTGATATGAGACCAAAAATACTGCTTACTAGGAAAATAAGTACGTTCATAGATGTTTGGTAGAAGAATAGTTTCATTCATCTCCAAACCTGAAGTGACTGTAAAGATAGATGACTACGAGGACATTCACCAAAGAGGATGAATATTCAAAAGGTTCCATAAGAAAGCCACAACCCCAACATTACCATGAGCCCTAATACATTGACATTCACCATAACTCAATAGCTTCAGTACCAAACCAACCTTACTCTCAATAGAAAACTTACTCTTCTAAATAAAAAGAGCATCAGGAGAGTGAATCCTCACCAAGTCACGAACAAACTTTTGTCAAGGGCCACTGTTCAAGTCTCTTACATTCCATGAGAGGATGATCATTTAGAGGGTTAGAAAATGAGAGTCCGGAGTCTTAACAGATCCTAACTCAACCAAAGTCTCCCCCATCATCTTTATTTTCTCTAAGTCCTTCTTTCTCCCCACCGTGGAGGTCTTCTCAACAACCCCTTTTCTTTTATCTATCTAAAGAAGTCCTATAGAAGGAGAATCCTTATTTCCTTTTACCGAATCAGATGCTTCTTTCACCAGTAGCTGAGAAATCTCCTCCCCAGCCCATATGCACATTAGCAAGAGTCTCAAGCTTCCCTGAAACCACCATACTAAGACCAATATCCAATTGCAAAGCACCATCCTCCTGTGAATTATGAATTTTATCTAGAATAAATCTCTCTTGAACCACTTCCATGGCACCTTGATCCAAAGCCAACAGACCTAGGTTCACCTCTTGTTGATTAGGATCATCCAAAACCTCAAAGTGATTAAAGGTGTCACCTTCCATTCAAACCTTAAAATATCTCTTCTGACCATGATTTCTATTATAAATCTTAATGGGAATAAACCCCTTAGAATCTATAACATCACTTGGAATGGGAACCTTGCCTTTGTCAGCATTAGGAGGGTTGCGAGCAGGCTATGTACCCTAAGGCTTAGGGGCTTCGGCCCTAGGGAATCTACATTGCATACACTGCATATGTTTATATTCGTGACAAAGATGACATAAAAAATGAAAAGTATCACAATCAAGTTGCTGCACCCAAGAATGCAACCCTGTACGAATTTTAATAGAATTTGGAAGAGGGTGACTCAAATTGATTTCAACATAGATGCAAGAAAAATTCATAACCCTTATATTCTGTGTTTGCTGAGAATGGCCCACTAGTTTCCCAAGGGTCGAAACAACCATGTGAAATATGTCACTACACCAAAACTCCATTGGAAATCAGGGAAGACACACGCAAACCAACAGTCAATTTGGAAGCTCCTCTAAGGTATTAAAGCAAGCATGCTAGGGTTTAATAAATAGACCAACTTGATTTTGGAAGTAAGGCCCACCCTCAAATAATCTATTGTGATTAGCCCTGCAATGAAAAACCTCCATGAAATAACTATTAGCCAAAAACATTTCTTCCATTTCACCCTTGGGAGACCAATTCATCTGAGCCCATTTCTCCAAAAATTGGAGCAAAACCCACATTCGCATAAATTTGCAAATCAAGGCATGTTTCAAAAAATTCTCTATATCCTTTGCAATTGATTTGGGCTGAATTACGGACATTGGCCTCTCTTTACTTCGTTTAAGGAATCCATTAATCTTTGGGATCCAAGGTCCACCCGCTAAAGAAAAACTATACATCCCTGAATCATTAGAGAATAAACTATTCTAATAAACCCTCATCGAGAATTAAAGGCATCTAGCTATGACCTAGTTACACACTGTGGGAAAACACACTCCCACAACATGCCATTGATGCCATCTTTAACCCAAGTCATGTAAGCTTAATTGTTACTTATTTAATGTTGTATTTAAAATATTAAATTAATATAATAAATATATTTCTCAAAGTTTCAAATATTAAAGAGAAACATATAACTTGACACAAAAAAATAAAATATTGTGTAGATAGTGACATAGTGTGATGGCTAAGTTGTGGTGTTGTTGCTTTAGTCTTCAAGATTCAAATCCCATTAGAATTTCTATTGAAGGTGGTATTATAGATTTACCTTTTACACTACCAATTGTCTATATTAATGTGTTTTATAAGATATGTTCCAACAATTTTTTAGTGGTTGATATTTGCCAATTGGCTAATATTTGAAATTTGGGAATGCAAAATTGGCTCCAGTTGTAACATGACTTGAATCGCCACATTTTTACAAAATTTTATTAGTCTTTTTTAAATCACCAAAGAATTTATTTTATTAAAACTTTTGACTCTAATATTCGCCACAACATTTGATACATGATTTGATCATATTTGTCTATATTTTATAAGTTATAGTAGAAATCTATAGTTGCTTTAGGGCCATATTACCAATCTATAGTTTCCACCATTGATTTATAATATAAACTAATGATCCTTCTTGTATTTTGTGAGGTAAAATGTACCCACAATCTATAATGCTCATAGGGCATGAAATCATTTTTGGGTCATCAATCACCTAAGATCATGATCCAAAAGCAATTTTGGGTTGCATGAGCATTATAGATGGAGGGTGCATTTTACCTCATAGAATTCGAGGGTTGTTAGATCAACAATCAAAAATGAATTTCATGCTCCATAAGCATTACCTCAGAGAATACGAGGGCCATTATAGATTATATTTTAAATCAATTGTAGTAAGTAAATATTATAGTCTACCCTTTAAACCCATCGATAGTTTCCACCCTTAGGCTCCTACTTTTCCACAAGAATTAGTTTTTAGATTGGAAGGATTTTCCATCATAATTAATGAATTTTTCTATTTATTTTCAAGATTCACCAATATTTTCTATAAAATTTTAGTGATGTAAGAAAATTAGTCAATAAAATTAATATTTTTCTCAAAAATAAGAAAAGATTCACCCATAAAAATTAATATTTTTTCAAAAAAAAAAAAGATTCGTTAGGATTTTATATCTTTTTTGGAAGGGAGTTTCTTAAAGATATCACTGATATGTTCATAATAATTAAATATTATTAAATACAGTCATTTAGTGTAAAGGAAGAAAAAGATGATTTATATTAATGTTATTAAAAGATTTGATCTGTTTGTTATTAACAGATTTCCAAGTGTTTACTTTAAATCAAAACAGATTTCTAAGTGTTGTTTGCCAACTACTTTGTAGTTGAATTAGAACCCTTTCACAAATCCCGTTTAATTAACCAAAACATATTCAGCATACTCGGTTTGAATTTTATGTTGAAATTAGTTTTACATGGGCTGCCCAGCCGTTTCATGAACGAAGATAGGATGTATTTATCGGTGAAGCTTTAACTTTGTTGCTTCAACCTAAATTGTTGTTTCATTGCCGTATTTATTTATTCTTTTCTGTACCTTGTTTAATATTATGTTTTCATCGGAAAGCTAAATGAATCAATTTTACCCTGGTCGAATCTAATTACTTTTAAAAACAATTTAAAATCTACAATTACATTCCTATTTGGAAAACTGAATTGATTCATCACTGGAAATGTCATATAATAAATCTACGCGAGTGCTACAGAATCACAGCAATACAGAGTTATTTAGAATGTCTTTATTCAGACAACACTGAAAATTTTAAGCCAGAACATTGCTGCATACATTTGAACATCCTCATTTACCAGGATGTACAGGAAACAGATCCAGTGTTCTTCTATCGGATGGATCTACCGATGAATTCCTGCGGGTTCCGCTATTCCCTTCTTCTTCCTGCATATCAATACATATTGTTCAGAAATCTGCCACAATCTTATTCAGAAAACATATAGTTTGAAAGACAAACCAGAAAATTTAAACAAGCTTTCATACTTGTACAGAGCTCTTGTCAGATGACCTCTTGGAACGAAAAAAAGAAGTCCATTTTGGCGACTTAATTACTGAAGGCCGTTTCCTGGCTGAAATATGCATTTTTTAGGTTAGTCAAAAAAACAATGTAAACAGCAAACTCATAATAATCTCCACGGGCTTGTAATCAATCCTGCTTACATTGTTGTGGTTGTTCCTTTTTCCTTTTCTCTCTCGCGGTGGCATTCTGAAACCAGTAGAAAATGTTCTTTCCTTCTACTCTGCCATAGCGCTGCAGCTGTGTTGTAATACGGTTTATCTGTTCCACCGAAGGATTTCTTGTTCCGCTCATGAATATTTGGTCCAATATTCGCTTTTGATCGCCAGTCGCCCTCCATCTACTGGAAACGCTTCCTCTCTCCACAACACTGGAAGATCCGATAAGCCTGGAACCTGAAGCAAACAAATATAATAGAATTATTCTACGACAACGAACAGCATCATAGCGAGGGGAAAATCTAGAATTTCCCACAAAACGTGAACAACCCAATTCGTTTGAAAAAATCAGGAGGACCCAGTTCGTTTACCGTGAGCAGATCCGCGATCCATTGTCTTCTGCGGAACCTAAACAAGCTACTTTAAAAACCTAGAGAGGTTACCCGACCGAGTATCTCATGTAAATCCAAAGCCGATGGTAGACAAATGGAGATGGGTGGTACAAATAAGCAGAATGCGAGGGAGTCGGGGAAAAACTAGTAAATGAATTTCAATTTTGATTGGGTAGTGGAAGGGCAGGGTGGATGAATTTTAGGGAGGAGGAAAACGAGTTCGGCGGAAGGGAAGAGTTCTACACCGTGTAACCAAATAACAGAAACTAAATGAGTTACGAGGTATGGCGCAAATAAATTAGCTTGGTTTAATCGACAGCTTTCCAAAGAGGTGCGGATTGAGAGAAAAAGGACCTAAATATTCTTTGTATATTGAACAAATAACAAAAGCTATGGATAGGGAATTGAATGAAACCTAAAAATATAATCTTTCAAGAAGTAGTTTGTAAGTACAAAGTTACAAGTAACAAAGTTTTTGAAATTCTAAGGTTGAATTAAACAATTTTTAAAATTAAATTTGATAGATAAATTTTAGGTTCTTGTTACTTTTAAATATGTAAACGTGCAATGTTAAAATTACAAGTCATCTACTAAATTCAAAGTTAGCATGTGAAATACAAAGTTACAAGCAACAAAGTTTTTGAAATTCTAAGGTTGAATTAAAGAATTTTTAAAACTGAAATTTGAAAAGTATATTAAATTTGATAGATAAATTTTAGGTTCTTATTACTTTTAAATATGTAAACGTGCAATGTTAAAATTAGAAGTCATCTACTAAATTCAAAGTTAGCATGTGAAAGTTGGTTAGACATTGGAAAGTCGAAATTAAGGATAGGCTTTTGTAATCTATTTACATAATTTAAAAAGAATTTGAGAAAGAATTTTTCTTAAGTTATTAAAGTAACGTAAGTTGTCAATCAAGATGATAAGATGTGGTGCTTCTTTTAAATGATTAGGCAATATATAAATTTATTATAAATTTACTTAATTAAGTAATTTATAAATTCATGCATAATTTTTTAATTCATTTTTAATATTCCTTTGAAGGGGAATACAACCAGCATACATATCTTCAATACATTTATTTAAAGAACTCCATGAATTATTTAGATTGAAATTTGAAGAGTCTATTCAATTTAATGGATAAGTTTGAAGTTCTTTGTAATTTTTTAAACATCAAACATGTGGTGTTCAGAAGTCGAAATTTGTTTATTAAATTTGTCACTAAATCCAAAGCTAGAATGTAAAACGGTAAGCCATTCCATGGTAAAAACTCGAATGAACTTTTGTAATCTGACAACATGAGCCAAAAAAAAGAATTTGATAAAAATGTTTAATTTTGCAAGAAGAATTATTAGAGTAAGTTGTCCAATCAAGATGATAGATGCAATATTTCTTTTAAATGGTTAATGTAAATATAGACTTATTATAAATTTACTTTAAATTTATCAATATTTTTTGTATTTTAATATAGTCTCTAAGGGCAATACAATTAGTATACATATCTTAAATAAATCTATTTAAAGAACTCAAAGAGATATCAATCTTGAGGTGTTTATCAATAAATATTGAATTTTGTTCTAGATAAAATTATAAGTTAGTTATTAGTAAAAAATAGAAGTTGATCCAAATTGACATTAATTCTAATATAACAATTTCATAAAAATAAAACTAAAATTTTGATAGTATGAAGAATATGTGTCAAAAAGTTATCTTATTATCACCCTAAACTTTAATAATAATATTTGAACATTATAAAACCTATTTTTTAATAACCCATAATAATTAAAATTTTAAATTAAATGAACGTAATAATCCATTAGTACTAATAATAAATTTTATATAATATTTTATCTTATTTAATAAAGATACCGAAAACTACTCTTTTCAAATATCAATGTAAAGATATAAGTTATTCAAAATAAATAAATAAGTTATGTATAGAGATCTACATTTTTTATAATTTTAAAATCATATACATCATAACTTTGAATACATCACTAAAATAGTTTCTTACAATTGAAAACAAAAGACACAATCCACACTCTATTTTAAACACCCTTTGTTCCTCCCTTATAAGTTAAAATCATAATCAACCATCAATATAACTTTTCATGACCTTAAAATAATAATTCAAAGACATAAACTATATGGAGAGATTAAAATATTTATAATGTATATCTGTTTCAACATATACATTCTATAAGTATCAATGGTAACAATACATTTAATAAGAAACAAATCTGAGTGAAGGAGCTTGTGCATGATAAACAGGAGAATGAAATATCAATAGCTTGAATTTAATGCTAAGGGAGAACCTGTATTTGGGATAGGTGTGAGGGCCTTCTGGCATCTCTTTAGATTAAGATTCCTTATGGGAGAGAGTCTCCCATCACCTCTCAAGCAAAATCTTAACTAAGCTAAAAGTTTGCAGAAATTTGGCACAACTTTATGGTTTATTTTACATTGGGAGATTCTTCAAAGTGTTTCAATTAGATGTGGGGAGTGGGGATCAACATTTCAAAATTGATTTAAATAAAATAGTTCTATAATTAAAATTCGATAAGTAATTTCTTCTCTTCACCGTCCCAATATAAATGCTAAAATGGATTGAGTTATGACGGAGGGTAAAGGGAGACATATTATTCTACCCATTTGGATTTGTCTCTATGGATTTCCACTTGAATTTTAGGATGAATAATATCTCATGTGTATTTCCGATATGTTTGGTCACTACATAGTAATGGATAAAGTTACAAAGTAAAAAACCAAGTTAACCTTTACAATAATTTGTGTGAATGTTAAGGTGAACAATATCCTTCCAAAATCAACTACCCTCTAATAAAAAAATTTGAAGTACACTCAAAATATCATCTACGAAAATTCAAGGCTCTAAATTACTAAAATTATTCCCACTTTGTGTTTGAGAAACCAAGATCTACTTGTAAACTCAAAACAATCCAAAAATGAAAATATGAAAAATGATAAAATATCATAAGCAAGTGATGTATTTTAAAATTTACAAAGAACCATTTCTTATAAAGGCAAGGACGAAGAGGTGTGAAGGTACGATTCAAAATTTGACTACACCTCCAAGTATGAAATGATTGTAGGAATCTGTGGAAAACTGTTGAGACACTTGGTGAGTCTACATGAGGTGAGAAAAAGTCTATATAACCTCTGAGTGAGCTTAATTGTAGTGTGAATAGCACCCTAATAAGTAGGATAAAAGCTAACTAGTTTGATGATATTATTTCACACTAACACTAACTCTTAGCGATATGGGTAAGATAAACACTAAAAAAAACTTCCAACAACAAGGGTTGATTTAGGTTCTCATATATAATAATGATCTCTCACAAGTGGAGACAAATGAGAAAAAATAATGGGAAAAAAACTCCTCTCCAAAAGAGTGGAATATAAGGATAAGACCTCTTGAAAATATGTCTCATGAATACAAGAATGTGATATGCAGGAATATTGAAGCATCTCAAAGCTATAAACTTTTTCCAAAAATGAACTAGTGTCTCCTAAAATAAATGAATCTCTAAAAACTATAGATCAACATAAGATATACAAAAACTACAAAATTGAATATATAGAGAACTACTCAACCATGAATAGATAGATAACACAAAGACAATCAAAATCTATGAAGTTGAAGACATAAATAGTACTATGATAAATTGGAGTAAAAGTACAAATATGCAATGATTGAACTATAGTACACTAGTCAGATATGTATCACAATGCTCTACATAAGTACTAGAATCTCATGTCAAAATATGATCCAATGAAATAATCTCCCCATTGGAGAGATAAAATAGTAGGTCTACATTACTTCCCAAAAATAGAACATTTATCCACTTCTCCATTGAAACTAAGGAATCATTAGCATAACACTATGGTAATTCCCCCTAATACTAATGAGGAAGATTTATTAGTAGATCAATTGAGATCAAGCACAAAATTGTGTACAAGAATGTAGATCCATAATTAGGTCCAAAAAGAGGTATAAGAAATTAAATAAGGAAGTACATCAAGTCACACACACATGAGGAATGAATTGCAAGGATCCATTGTTATGATAAAAAATAAAGGCACTAAAAAACCCTCATTACACTTTATAATTTAGTGTAAGTACAAAATTTTCTCACAAAGGAACACACATTTTATGATAGTTTATTGCTTATCAATTGTGCTTGATTCATTTTATGGTAGTTTGCATATTGCATTTATTATTTACTAATTAATACATCATACTATAAAAAAATCATACCACTAGATAGAAGATGAAAATTTATGCACAATGAAAATAAATCACTCAAAAAGGTGTATGCATGTCCATTAATGAGGCTCTTAAAGATGAGAAATAAGTAAAAATAGTATAATGGTAAAGGGGTAAACTTGGGGATGAAAAATGATCACATCATATTGACACCAACTAATGACATATTCTTAAAACTACAAAGTAAATTATTTGATTCCTAGAGGTATACAAGTGATGGAAAAAGTAATATTTTAATGATTAAAAAATTAATGAAAAGGGCGATCCCACAAAGCTAGTTTACAATTTCTCAGAGATTCTATTTTTTTTTGAAATCACATATTTTTAGAAAATATAATGATTTCAACCTTAAAAAGTTCCATTTAAAGTATTCCAATTGAAGAGGGTTTGAACAAACTACCTTGTATCAAAACCCCTTGGACATAACCCCACTAGTTTTAAACCAATGGAGTCTCCTTTACACCTATCAAAATGTTGATAAGAAACCACTTTTGATTTACCTTTTGGGGGATCAAATGAATTCATTTAAAATTCATTTTTTGTAAGTATGTAGTCCTTATTATAAGGTTCCCAAAAAGAATAATTTAAAATAAATTGAATTTTATTATTATATTTATTTTTTTATTTCTTGTGAAAGTAGGTTTTTCAATGAAAATTGAGCTCTTTATTCTACATATGTGGAAAAATAGAAGATTATCAAAAAGGAATTGAAGAATATGAGTGCACTAAATATTGAAGTCCTTGATCCAACCAAAGAAAAATGAATTTTATACATACAAAAAAAGTTGTGTTATACGATCCACCTATGTTTGAATTGTAATTGGTTTGACTTCAAAACTTGATTAAGGGAAAATATTCAAGAAAACACTATGAAACCAATTGGAAGAACTAGATATTTTAGTTAGAAATCTAAATTCAAAAAAAAAAAGAATTTTATCCTTCATGGAAAAAAGGTTATGTGCTATATAGTGAGCGTCACTCCTTAAAAATGGTGTTTACTGAAAGAAACTAGTTTTTGAAGGAGATGGAAAAGGAAGTGCAATATAATTCAATTTTTTTTGCAAAAATAACATTTAGAATCTATAGAAAAAATTTCAAAAATCACTAGTTTGCATCAACTGCAAATTTCTCATGGTTTAGTTGCTATAGGTGCCTGAAAGTGAAGATTTAGCTAGAAAAAATCAGTTCATTGTCTAGTTTGGGCAAAGATTGTAAACCATTATTGTGGGATCACTCAGAAATAAAAGTATAAATAAAATGTCTACATAGAGGCCAAGAGAGCATGTAGATCAAGAGATTGATGTACACTATTATGCTAATGCATGAATAAATACTAGATAGTATAGTCATATAAATTCATACATAATGTATAGATTTTTGTATGACCCACCATAGATGGGTCCCAAAAAACTAAAAAAAAAAATTATTTAAGTAACCAAGTATTATATATCAAAATTCATCTCTTGTCCTTCCTAACTCTAATCGTGATGTTTATTTTATTCAAGAATGCACCAATTTTAAGTTTATTCTAAAGACCCTCACTGATTCAAGAGAGAAAGGGATTGGATTTACAATATTTCTCTCATTCGATGTTGAAGTAGCCACAACTTTCTTTCAAACTTAAAAAAATCCATAAATGATAATATGTAAAATAAGGAAATATTGTAAGCATGTGATGCTTTTTCCATTGTAAAACGGGTCCTTGCTTATAAAGGTAAGGATGAAGAGGTAAGTTGTTAGGATTCGTACTCTAACTATCCATCCAAGCATTAAACAAGTGTAGGATTCAATGTAAAAGTGTTGAGACACTTGGTGATTCTATATGAGGTGAGCCATAAGTCTAGATAGCCTCTATGTAAGCATAAGTGCATTGTACATAGTACTTTACTAAGTAGGCTAAAACCTAACTTCTTTTATAATACATCTTTTCACAATAACACTTTTGCCACATGGTGAATAGATGCCCAATTCAAAAGGTAAAACCAAATGATACTAAGAAAAAGCCCTATCCTTGCTTCCAAATCATTGTAGTGATAGGATGATCTTAATTCACAACAAATGATAGATGTGAATTTAATTATTTTATAGTAAGCATAAAGTAGGGGGTTTCAAATACCCCATTCAAACAAGTTGCTATTCATGTCCATCAGTCATAGATTCCAAAATATCTATTAATGAATTGTTTGCAATAAACTTGAAACAATATATTTTGAGGGATAATTTTGATCCCAAGAGAAAGAGGAATAACCTTTATGCATCACTATAGTTGCACCACAAGCCAAATATTAAAGATATTTGGGATGACTTGCAAGATTGTTTTAAGGTGTAGAAGACGAGTTATAATAGGTTGACAATTTGTGAAATGAGGGATTTCAAAAGACGAGAAGATATACTACAAGGATTTTCTGACGATGGTGATAAATCAGATCTCCTATATGATAGATAGAGTATTGCTACCAATAAATTAGATGAAATTAATTTGATGGAGAAAGAAAATTGTTCAATTGATGGGGTGTCGACAGGGATAGTGGATAGGAGTATCTCATGGGTAGAGCTATGAATTAAAAATTATCAAGGGAAAGGGGTATTTTATAGGAAAAAGAAAGGATTCAACAATAGGGAGTTCTTCCTCGTCAAACCAAAAAGAATAGAAAATGTTAAAGAAGACACCACCTCAAACAATCAAGAAAGAGGAACCTTCAATGCAAGAAATGGTAGAGGCATTTCATAAATCCTCGACTACATATATGGTTGCTCTTTTTTATCATCAATTATAATAAAGTAATTAATAATGATTGCAAATTATCATATTAGTTTGAAAGAGCTAAAAACCATATATATCCTTTTTATTTATCAAATCATATTTAACGTAAGATTAGTTTCAAAAAATAAAAGTAAAAGCGGTAAAAAAATTATTGAAAGAAAGAAGTAAACAATACAAA